>ML828379.1:63236-86802 GCA_009831015.1 Picea engelmannii
CGTACTGTCTCCAAAAGAGTGATTTTGAGAAATTGACAAGTGTAACTTTCTTCATGAAAATGATCTTAAAGAAGAGCTAGATCTTCTATCACCATGTCATTATCATGTCATCATCTTGATAACCAAAAATGAGGATAACAGAAATATACAGATGAAATTTCGCTCTGATACCACATGATGCAGACCCCCTACCTCTACCTCGACAGGGTTTGCTGACCTCCTAGTCAAGGATCATTCTTCAATATATCGAGTTGAAGTAGCTCTTCGATTCCCTGCTGGAATCCACAGGAAATATCCACAAGTCCAGATGTTAACTCAACCCGTGCGAATAGCACCAGGCATGAGCTCCCTCCACGTGACCACTACCTGTGACCACACACCTATCAAAAACACACTTTGCGACTTCAGATGTCGAAACTTTTCATATGATCCAACCTTGACTCTCCCAATCCCTGAAATCCTGACATAAGAGCCTAGCGAGTGCTAGCTCTATTCCCTTTATCTATGTCCATATGACCCCCGCTATGACCTGGGGCCAAACCTCAAATCATTTCGGGACTTCACGACTTGCAAATTCGAAAGACTTCTCACCTCAGATCTTTCGATCCCCGAAACCCCGAAATTCTCCCATGTCGGATCAACGGCTCTTGGTGCTCCAAGATTCAACGGTTCAGATCCTTCTCTCGCGAATCAGGACTTTGCATTTTACAAAGTTGGAAAGGTTGATCACCTTTATTCCCCAACTCCTGATTTCCCAATATTCATGTGCGCTAGATCAACAACCCACAACTCCCCGTGATCCGACAGCTGTGATCGAATCACAATTTCACGATTCAGGAGTTCTAAAAACTCTGCCCTTTGATTTCTCTGAGTCGCGATTCAGCGAAACGCTGATATCTCGCCATGCGTCCTTTCTTGATGGATGACTAGGATGGTTTCAGCTCCCAACTCCTCGACTATTTTCTCCTGTCTTCACCTCTATTCTTCCAATGCCCGATCTTCTGATGTGTGTGGATCTCTACCACCTGTCACCCTGGATCCAATGATCCAGAATGATTTCTTCATTTCGCCTATCATGATTTTGCTCCTTAGTTTCCTTCTAACCTCCCGATGTTCGATTCCACGAACACCGTGGATTTGCTGCCACCTGTCCTCTAATGATGGACGGTTCTGATTGATTTCAGAATTGGGGACTTCGTGTAGTCCACCCCCCTGCATACATAAGGGTTAAGCCTTATGTGTCTTCCTCCGGATCCAACAAATGTTGGCCCACACACTCAGATCTGATCTCCTCCTATGGGCTTTCTTCATTGTCTAGATGTGGATTCTAGTGGTCCAGATCTCTCCTCTACATCTGATCTAATGGTAGGTGGTGTTCCTCCTCCCGAGATTTGGATTTCTACCCTATCTTGGAAGATTTCAACTCTTTGAAGGTCTCTAACTTCAATCTTATTCCTCTGAACCTTGTGACTTTGGGTCTCAACTTCCGCTATTCCTCCTAAGATTTTCAAACTTACTCAGATCTAAGGGGCTCGACCCTCTGCTTCCTTAGAATACTTTTGGTGCTCCTCCTCGCACACTTCTGTGCTCAACCTCCTGAGCTTGGAACTTGAAATAAGTTCTCTCTGCACACACTCCTTACTCTTGACTAGCCTCCTAATGGCTGTGTTTTAACACTTCATTCGAGTGTTGTCCTGGTGCAATCCTTGCACAGGTCTTCCTCCTCCTTGAGCTTCAACTGTATGGACCTCAAAGGTCTTTGTCCCTTTCTCTCCTCGAACGGATACAAGTGCTCTCTTGGCAACTTCTTCTCAAGGACACCTTGTTGAACCTACAAAGTATTCAACAACTCTGTGAGTGTATTTCCCTGGACACTTCCCTTATCTCTGAACTCGAAATAGAGTTCTTCCTTCATGCACTCCTTGCACTCACTCGATGCTCACCTGGCAGAGCTCTACAGAATACTCAGGGATTCTGCCTCCCTGAACTCGAAACAGAGTTCACCTGTGCCCTCCTTGCACTCGCTCGATGTCCTCCTAGCAGAGCTTTACATAATCCTCAGCAATTGTGTCTTCTCTCTGAACTCGAAATAGAGTTCCTCCTATGCACTTCTTGCACACACTCGATGCCCACCTAGTAGATCTCTATAGAATCTTTAGTGATTCTGTCTTTCTGTGCCTTCCTCTACACAGTCTTACCTCCAGAGTATTCAGTAACTCTGAGGCTTCTCCCTTGATTCTATCCATGCAGACAAAATCTAACATACATCTACAACATAAAATAACACACATATGCCATTCATGAAATGCATGGAAACACACAAAGAATCTTATGGAGGAAAAAATGCTCTTTGTATTAATATGAATGTCCAATTACAATATGGGTAAGCTCAGACTTCTACAAAGTCTCGTCTCTCTTTTCTCTCCTCTTCCATTCTAATATGTTCCAGCCTACTGAATCTAGATACAAAGATATTTTTTTACAAAAGAGGGGCTCCTCGAGCCTTTCCCTCCATCTGCCTACTCTCCTTAATTACATTTAATTACATTCAATGGTTGTCTAGTCTAAATCAAATCTAGATCTTATCAGCTTGTGAGCCATTAAAGGAAACATTATCTCCTATCTGCACAAAGGAATCTATATGGCTCTTCCAGCATTACAAACATTTAATTACAATTTAAAATTTGAAAATGAGAGGGTTGGCACCTCTCTCCTCTTAAATGCGTGTTGTGATGTGTTGTCTAGCTGGCGTGTTGCTGGGTTGGAGCGATGCTCCTGCATCAATTTTTTCCTAGCATTAATAAAATATAAAGGATTGCAATACTTAAGAAACAACAAAAATATAAAACCTAATATGCAAACCTAGAGTCTGGTTATTGTTCCGCTTGAGTTTCTTTTCTTCTGAGACAAGTATTCTTTCCAACCTAGAGAGTGTGTTGTTCCTCTAAATGTATTAGATCTGAGATATTTATGGCTTTGCAATTTCTTCTTGGACAATGAACCCTTCTCTTTCTAGATATTTATATCTACAATAGTTTCTTGTTATTGTTTCTCCTATTCCACGTTCATGTGCTTGGAAGCTCCAAAAATCAAACTCTTCATCCTTTGATGCTTGCACTTTAGTTTGTGGTTCCATAATTTTTCCCTTTGTTCTTTGCAAGGATGATGTCAATCCTTGTCTTCCATATTCGTCCAAGAGACCATGCTTCTGCTACACCACTCTGATTTCATGGAGGAAGTCATGACTCTCTTTAACTTTGACCTTGACCAGTCAAACATTGACTTTGACTAGTCAAATGTTGACTTTGACCCAAAAATTCAACTTTGATGATTATTATGGCTAAGGGCACCAAGAGATGCGCTGGGTTAGGGCGCACTAGGATAACCAAAAGTTAGTCCCAATACTTCACATAAACTTTCAGTGTAACTAGTGTTGGCACTGCAACTAGTGCTGCAACTGGCATTGCAACTGGTGCTACAACTAGCACTATAACTAGCTCTGCAACTGGTGTTGCAACTAGCACTAACGAATTGGCATGAAGGAAATAACACTACAACTACAATTGTGCTACAAAGAGCTTGAGAGAGAGTTTTGAATCTACCTTCCAGTGGTTAGATTGTTCTGAAGATGGCATGGGCCCATAACATATTAGAATGTTGTGCTCGTTTAACCATAGAGAATATCACAATATTGTCACCCAACCATAGGCACGCATCCACCCCTGAGCGCTTTAACCCTTGACATACAGAATGATTCTGGAAGCATCACTAGACCCAAAGATAACCAAGAGAGAGAGTGCACCTTTCTTCTAAGCTAGCGCACCAAGTAGAAAGTCCTGAACCACAGGCCAAGACTAGTACCCAGCTGTAGTCGTTGCAGCTACACTCTTCCTCTAGACTTGCAAGCACCACTTTCTCGAGTGTGAATTTGTTACCAAATGAGCTCAAGCGTCTTCTATTTATACTAATCTGGCCAGGTGAACATCTGTCTCCTCAAGTAGAGCCGATATGTCCTTTTCTACATGTAATACTTCAAAATTACTTATTCTGCTGAGCCGACTTGTCTTCCATGCTTTTCACACATCTGTTTAGGTTTTCTCTTGCTTCTGAAATATTCTGTTCTAGTCAAAGGTTTATCCATGGAGATTAATACCTCCCGCAACTACCAAAACATCAACATGGATTTCCCATATCCATTAGCAATCTATCCTACAACATTTTAAAAGGAAAATGATGGAATTTTAACCCATAAATGTTGCACGTTAGTCTTTTCCTTCATAGAATTCCTTCATAGAATCAAAACATGGTTACTAATGTTTAACTCAAAATATAACATTGTACTAATACCACTTTCCCTAACTAATAACCTCCTTATCCTATCGATTATTAAAAAGGAAATAAATATATCCTCTCCCAAACATGTGGAATATGGAGGTATAACCCATGTATTCATGCCATGCCATACCATCCTAATCCTCTACAAGAAATTTTTACTAAAGATTAGCCTACAAAAAAAAAATCTACCAAAAAAAATCTACCAATGTAGCTCACCGATATAAAAGAAATTGATTCTATATTAAATATTCTCCCAACAGAGGCTTCATATTTTTGGCATTTAATCCTTCCTTTTTGTGATATCATCCTTCAAATAGTTCATGCCCCCTAAACCCTTATCCTTTTTCACATCCCAATACATATTGTTATGTCTAACAACATTAGACAATTCTTCCAACAATAAAATCAACCATCCTACCTCTCATTCCTATAAAGTATTTTCCTCAAGCCATGGCAGCTCAACATATACCTCTATCACTATACACATTGTTCCTTCTACCCATAAGTTTTCATCAATCTATCAAAATGGGGTTGTCAATGGATTCCTAGTTGATTATATAGGCCATGATACTTCAACCAAAGGCTCTTCCATGAAAGCACACAATAAACTAAATCTCCAACTGATAGAATTTAAGGGATTTCGGCTGAGAAAGTTGTAAGGTCTTCGGTTACTTAGGAGCGCATCTAACCCTACTTGCTGGGCATCTACGTATCCGGTTTAAAGAAAATTCTGGTCATTAAAGATTCTATAGAGTCCAATAATGGCCATTGCTGAAAAAGCCATTAAAAATCTGGAGTTTAGATCTCCAGAAGGTGAGGCATGGTATGCAGTATCCATTCAGTGTGGATACCGTGAAGGACAGCCTGAAGGAGCTTCATACTTTGATGTGTATTACGAAGCTGCAAATCGAACAGGGCAGGTTTATAGTGTGAATTTGAAAGACAGCAACCAAGTCCAGGAAACGAAAGCGAGACTCCGATGCAAGTCCAGTCAATTAAAATTTTGGATGTGCGACAATGTGCAAACCGAGAAACCCATTTGTGCTGCTTGGCGCTCAAACAAGAACAAAGATCCTATGTATTTTGATGCACTTGTGAAAAAGATTGTTACAGTTGTGAAAAAGGTTCCTTAAGTTTTTACCAGTTCTATTTTTTATTTTGTTTTTTAATTCTGTTCATTATACAGGTATAATGTATCATAATTACACGCTGATGCTATTTTAGTTTAAGATTTTATGCGTAGAACAAATGCTTTAGCAGCATCTGAGATCATAACCGTAGATTTCATGAATATTTTTAGTTATATAGGGTATTGTTACAATCAGCTAGTAATGAATATGATCTTATTGCAGTTCAGCAGCACTGCGTACGATATAAATTTGTCAGCTACAAAGACAACTTACTCTGCTAAAGTTATCGATTCTGTCCAGGTTTTATGGATAGACGGTCCATCTAAAGGTGAATTTACCATTCTTAAAGTTGAGGATATCCGCTTGTTGTCACCTGTAAGCATTGAAGCTCACCCGGTTATACAGTTTCTTGAAAGGGCATTAGAGGAAAATAAGAAGAAAGGTGAGGCCGGGGATGTTCGCACCAGTACCACAGCCACAGATGCAAATTATGATCATAAGTTGAAAAGTTCAGTTCAAAGTTCGTGCCATACTGGCAAGAATGCTTCTCTTATCCGGCTCAAACAATGCGAAAATGTGGGATCAACGTCTTTATCGAGCTCAAGTAATTCAAACATCCAGCATGAAAATGTGCAAAAGATTATTACTGACGAGAGAACAGTTGATACAGAAAATGTGCAAAAGATTATTACTGACGAAAGAACAGTTGATACAAAAATCGATCGCGAATGTAAGAAAGCGCAATTTATTACTCTGACAATGACGAATAACCTAAATCATCCCGATCTGAATCTCCCAGACAAGTTTCCCCTTGTTCTCGATCTGAATCCGGGAGCCAATGCTCCTTTTATTCAAAATCTGGAGTTTAAATCTCCAGAAGATGATGCATGGTATGCAGTATCCAAGTATGGAAAGCGTTCAGGACAACCTGAAGGAGCTTCATACTTTGATGTCCATTACGAAGGTGTACATCGAACAGGGCAGGTTTATAGTGTCAATTTGCAAGAGGGAAACAAAGTCGAGGAAACGAGAGCGAGATTTCGATGCAAGTCCATTGAATTAAGAAACGGTCGGTGCGAGTCCATTGAATTAAGAAATGATCGGCGCGATGTGCAAAGCGGAACTCCCATTTGTGCTGCTTACCGCCCAAACAAGAAGAAATATACTAAGTATTTTGATGCAGTTCTGAAAAAGATTGAAAAGCTTGTGAAAGAGGTTCCTTAACTTTTCACCAGTTTCTTTTTGTTTCTTGTTTTTAATTCTGTGCATTATGCAGGTATGACGGATCATAATTACATGCTGATCTTTGTTTCTTTTTTTTTTAATTCTGTGGATATGATCTGATTGCAGTTCACCAAGACTGTGAAGGATAGGATTCTTACAGTTCCAGAGACAACCTTTTTTTATGAGGTTTTATGGAAAGACGGTCCATCTAAAGGAGAATGTACCATTCTTAACGCTGACGATATCCGCTTGTTGTCACCTGTAAGCATTGAAGCTCACCCAGTTATACAGTTTCTTGAGAGGGCCTTAGAGAAAAACCTGGAGTTTAAATCTCCAGAAGATGATTCATGGTATGCAGTATTCGTTAAGTGTGGAAAGCGTGCAGAACAACCTGAAGGAGCTTCATACTTTGATGTGTATTACGAAGGTGTAAATCGAACAGAGCAGGTTTATCGTGTGAATTTGAAAGACAGAAAGGAAGTTGAGGAAACGAGAGCGAGATTTCGATGCATGTCCAGACAATTAAGATATTGGATGTGCGACGATTTGCAAAGAGAAATACCCATTTGTGCTGCTTACCGCTCAAAGCAGAAGAAAAGTATTAAGGATTTGAAGGATTTGATTTGTACTGCTTACCGCAAGAAGAAAGATGCAAAGTATTTTGATGCAGTTGTGAAAGAGATTGACAAGGTTGTGAAAGAGGTTCCTGAACATTTTGCTAGTTTATTTATTTATTTATTTTAATTCTGTGCATTTTACAGGTATGACGGAGCATAAGTACATGCTGATGCTAAGCTTTTATGCGTAGACCAAATGCTCTAGCAGCATCTGAGATTATAACCGTAGATTTGATATATAGATTGTGGAAAGACTTTTTTGATTCAGCTAGTAACGGAGATTATCTGATTGCAGTTGACTTTTACAGAGACAGTTTATGTTTTCAAAATTTTATGGAAAGACGGTCCATCTAAAGGTAAACTTACCCTCCTTCACGCTCAGGATATCCGCTTGTTGTCACCTGTAAGCATTGAAGCTCACCCAGTTATACAGTTTCTTGAGAGAGCGTTGAAGGAAAATAAGAAGAATGGCGCGGCCGGGGATATTCGTACTAGTAAGGAAGCGGGAAAGAATCAAAAACTAAATCATCCCGATCTGAATCTGCCAGACAAGGCTCCTCTTGTTCCCGATCTGAGTCTGCGAGTCAGAGCTCCGGTCGGGGCTCGTCCTGCTCCAGATTTGAATGTGCCAGTCGATATGGAAGTGTCAAATGAGACTGAGGAGAGTAATGAAAGAAGCCACAAGTAAATCGAGAGACACAAGATTTGAACTCGTGACCTCCCCCTGTATCGAAGAAGAAGTGTGTGCACGTCTCACTTGTTCTATATTATTAGTATTCATTATCTATTTTGAAACAATACCCACTTTCAAAACTATTCTTTATATACTTTGATTCAGCAACTATTTGCAAAGCTATTCTTTATATATTTTGGATCAACGTACACTTTGAAATGCTGGTTGATATATTTCAAATCAACACCCAATTTCAAAGCTATTCTTTTTATATTTTGAATCAATACCCACTTCATAAATGAGGAGAGGAGGAGGTTTTTCAACTATTTTTAAATATGATATTTATAAATGAGCAGAAGTTCATGCTTTCATTTATTTTCTTTTGTAAATAGATTCTCTGTAAATGAAAAGGTGTAGGTTGTTCTTTGATAAATCTTTTGTATATATTTTTTTAATATAACAATTTTATATGGATGGATGTATAAGACTTAGTTATTTATACGACAAGATAATTTGTTTATTTAATTTATGAAAAAGATAATTTTTTTATTTAATTTATGAATAAGGTATATATTTTATTTATTTAAATTAAAATTTGTAATTTTAATGATGATGATTAATAGTTATTAAGATGATTAATTGGTTTATGAGATTTTTAGAAAGTTAACAAATTAGTTAGATTTTTTTAGTTATATAACTCATACTCA
This sequence comes from Picea engelmannii, assembly GCA_009831015.1. NCBI lineage: Eukaryota > Viridiplantae > Streptophyta > Pinopsida > Pinales > Pinaceae > Picea > Picea engelmannii. Next base: position 71,923 of record ML828379.1, read on the forward strand.
TGGCAATCACTTCCAATTTTAGCCATGTTGATTTTCTTCTTTGTGCTATTTAAAACAAAGAAATACTTTTCATCTTCTAGGTTATGGTTGATCATAACTTTGTAGTTTCTTAATTTTATTTTTATTTTTTAATTCTTTATCAAACCACATTTTCTCTTTAAATTTAGATGTAATAATATTTTTAATATTATCTATATTATGCATAATGACCTCTTCCTCTATCCCTAAATGATTTAACCAATAATAAAATTATATTATCAATGTAAAATTATTTTAACTCTAACGGAGAGGGTTCAAATCCCTTGAGATGCAAATATTTCTTAAATTTTTTCAATTTAAAAGGGATTGCACCTAGATGGATTTGATCCCTCTAGATGCCCTCTAGATGCATGAGCTCTACCTCTATATATGTGCATCTATTTCTGCCATTTGTTTACTTAATTTGCATTAAAATATTATTTAATCTTTCTAAGGTTGAACCATAAATATTTGATGTTGAGGTCAATATTTAAATATCTTTATGTTTATTAATATTTTTTTAAATGCTACAAAGGAATTACACTTCTCCCTCAAAGTGAGTTGTAGAAAGCCCCTTTCAATGCAATCAAAGCTTTTCTACTTTCAATTGCTCTCTATACATAAAGTTGAGATTGAAATATTTTATTGAATGTGGATATCAAACTCTTTTATTTATAACCCAATATTTATATCAACAATATCCTCAAAAATCAAAGAAAGAGATCAACAACATCCTCAAAAATGGCCATAAAGAGATTTTGTTCCTTTCATTTTTTCCCTGGGAAAAAATTTTCATCACAATTATAGAAAAGACCCTTGAGTTGACGTTCATCCATTTATTCTAGAATTAATTTTTGGATCTTGAGAGGAGTGACATGAGGGGAAGGATTGGTAGGTCTAGTGTGAGGAATAAAATAGGGTTTTTGGTTCTGAGAAAAGACAACCTATTATGCTTCCTTGGCATGTTTAGTAGCTTCCAACAAAGTGTGGGGGTGATCCATTAGGACGTGAGATCATATTTAATCCTTTAGGCCACTGATAAAGCATTCCATGAAGAAGGCATCTCACATGCCCTCCATACTAAAATCCAAATGCTCAAAGGTGGGGACAATTTCTTCCATTGTACCCGATTGTTTAAACTTGGTCAAATGACCCAAATGTTGTGTGTCTGTGTCAAAGCATTCATAAAGTTTAGCCACAGACAGTGTCCAAGCAACATACCCTTAGCGTGAATTTTTACACCACTTCCACCATTTCCAACATTCATAATCCAGATAGAGGACACCATAATGAAGTTTGAGAAATTTATGAGTGATGCAATGCAAAGAGAAATAATGTTCCACTTGAGTGACCCAACCCATGGGATCCCAACCATCAATTTTTTTCACCTTGACTCTAGGAAGACACAATTATCGATGAGGTTGATTAGAATGAAAGCCTTGGTAATGGGAAGGGTCGGTATCTTCATGGTGGTTAGGTTATTTAGAGGAGGTAGCATCCAAGAATCAACTTATGGGTTTGTTCATCTTGGTCGAGACATAGTCTATGGAATATTGCACACCTCACAAATCAATTTCGATGGTAGCATTATCACAATTGAGGGTAGCAATATTGGAAGTGATTTCTTAGATGCACTTCTTTTTCTATTCATTTTCGGTGAGCAAGTTATTGAGTTCTTGGTTTCGGGTGACAGCCATTTAGGGGGAAGCAAAAAATGGGTAGGTGGGTCCACACTGAAAAAGGGTTACATATGAGGGGCATCACGATGGACAATTCGAAAAGAGGAAGCCAATGGGATAGGTGGTAAATAAGGGTTTTCGGAAGGGTAAGTGGGTCCATGGAAAAAGAAGGATTGCAAGTGATAGGTACCACTGCAATCAGGGTGAAGAAAGGAATCCAATGTGATAGGTCCTGAATAAGTGTGCTAGTGACACCACTATACTTTTTTTTTTAACTTCTATGTATTTATAATCCAACCTAAAGAATATTGTAGTGACATAATGCTCAAATTGTTAATAGGGAAAATTGTGTAGGAATTTTGCAACCGGGACGTAGGAGGCTAGATTGGGTGGAAAATTTTCCCTTCTGCTTCTTTTCTGTTTTGTTTTTTCCCAAGGGTTTGGGTTTTCAGGGTTCTTACAGACAAGGGTTTTCCTTGTTCAATAGCTCTCTGATATGCATGCAACTAACTAAGGAGGCTCGATCGTACCCTTAATTGTACTACCCGATTACCCATGTACTAGAGAGTATCTTCTCAAGTGTTGTTCTTGGTGTCACTATAACAGTCAGGCGACCGATTGGATAATCTAGAGTTGGTTTCAAGAGACCTAGGGGACTCCCTATATACCTAAAGGTATGTGCGAGTAATGGCCATGTAAATATTTTGTCTGATGTGGTACTACACAAAGGGGTACCAACATGGGTTACAGAGGTTTCCATCAAGGTGAAGAGTTTGTTTTGAGTAGCGTCGTGAAATATTCTATATTTATTATCTGTAGTTTTCCCCAACCATAGTTTTACATGTTGAATGAAAGATCTCTATGCTTTAAAGACGACGACAATAAATGTCTCTACCCTAAAAAAACAATTCCCAAAATATATGTTGAGGAAAGAGCTTTGATACCACATGTATGGTACCATATGTATTATAATAAGAAGAAATAGAAATATTGCAACAAATGCCAATGGAACAACAAAATATAGAGAATAACAACACCAATAGTGATAAATTTATTGATATAAAACCAAGTTCACTTGCCTTTTCGATGGGGAAACCTCTAGAAGAGTAGATATCTATTACAATAATTATCAAGACAATATTTTCTCATGCCTTCTAATCCTATTTATACTAATTCTACCTTCTAAAGAATATTCTAGAGGAAGACCTTTCTAAAAGTGCAACCTACTATTAATTCTTTTTACATTAGACTAGTTCACATTATTAAATAGTCCTTAGTAACTATGTCAAGCTTTATTACATGGAAAATTTATTATTCTACCTATGTGAGGGGTTAGAGAGGTGAGTTCCCTAATAGAAAAATGGTACTCGAGTGAGAAAGTAGAGGAAAACTTTCCTCACCTCATTCGGTAAATATTTTGGGGACCAAAATCCTTCCTAAATGGGGAGGTATGATTTGGATTGGATCAATATATTATTTTTCATTGATCTTGGTACTTTAAAAGTGGAAAAAATTGGAAGAATCAACTTGCAGGGTCATTTTAGCGATAGGTCCCAATTTGAAAATTTTAGGTCAAAAATTGTCTCAAATATTCTTGATACATTTTGAAGAATAAAATGATTTTTTATGAAATTATTCCTACCATAAATAAATATTCGATATTATACACTCTGAGACCTTTCCAACGGTGCATCAAACACCTCAATCAGAGTTCATATGTGAAAGTTATGCCTCCTGCAAGTTAACCACCATGGTATGAGTGCATGTCATGTTAGTGTCCATTACTCATGCATATGGGGATTTCCACATATGGAATTTAAAGAATAATATATAAGGTCCAAAACCTTATCACAATTGATGGTTTAGGAAGTCAATGTCCTACCCCTATATGGCTATCAAAGATGGTAAATATCGGGCCACTTGGAGGAGAAGGGGTTTCATTCTTGAGCATTGTATTTGTTCCATAGTTGAGAAGAGAATGTACGAGTGTTACTTTCATAGCATAAAAAAGGACAATATATCTTGTAAAATTCATACAGGACATAGTGTTAAAGAAAAATCCATAGAGAATGCCTCTTTCTTTGTACTTTTGAAGAAAAGAGGGAAGAACGACCTCACCTTGTAGATGGGTTTTCTCGCTTATTTGGTTTTGTAGGATATATTTTGTGTTTAATTGTGGACAGTGTGCAAGTTTTATTTATACTACCTATTTTTTCATTTCGTCTATTTCATACATTTAAGTAGAAAACTAGTAATTAAAGAATGTGATAGCTAAAGGTATTTAACCTTCAAAACAAAGATTTTCATACTCTTGATATATTTGTTGTGGAAATTTTTCTAATGGAATATTCGTGGCAGCTTATAGACCATCAAGCCACTCCTAGGTCTACCAAGCTTCAACACAAAGCTTTCTTATCTCTTGGCACAATTTTGGTAAGAATATTATTAGGGTTCTCATATGTATGGATCTTTTTCTAGTTAAAATTCCCTTCCTCCAATACCTTCTGAATCAAATGGTACCTAATGTCAATATGATTGGTGTTTGAATGATACAATGGGGTTTTTGCAAAACGAATGGTTCTCTAATTTTCATAATACAACACATATTTGTCTTTTTTTATTTCCATCTCTTCTATAAATCACTACATCCACAAAATATCTTTTCAAGCTTCCATTGTAGCTATATATTCTTCCTTTTTTGTGGAGAGGGATACTATTTTCTGCAGTCTAGACACCCAAGACACTACTACACCTACAAAAGTATATAAATAACCAGTGGTGGACTTTCTAATGTCCACATCTTCAGCGATATTTTCATCTATATATCATTTAAGCACAACATCATTATTACCAAAACATAAACAATAATAACTAGTACCCTTGAGATACCTCAAAATCCACTTTACCACTTGGCAATGTTGTTTTCCTGGATTTGCAAGGAACCTTCTCACTACACCCATTGAATGTGAAATATTTGGTCGTGTACATTTCATGGCATACATGAAGTTGTCAACTACTAAACCATAAGGAATCTTACTCATTTACTCTTTCTCCTTGTCATTGCAATGGAAGTAATCAACACTCAGTTTGAATTGGAATGCAGGAGGTGTACCAACTCGATCAATGTCCTTCATATTGAAATTATCAAGCACTTTCTCAATATGTTTTTCTTGTGAGAACCACAATTTTTATCCTTTCTGTGATGTATGATATTCATTCCCAGTATTTGTTGTGTTGGAACCAAATCTTTCATTGCAAATTGGTTGCTCAAGTCCTTCTTCAACTTGTTAATCATATTCTTATCATGTCTAATAAGTAGCATGTCATCCACATAGAGAAATAATATAATGTACTTTTTCTAGACATACCTCTTAATATAGACACAATGATCAACCTCTATTTTTTTAAAACCATGTTCCAACATAAATGAATCAAATTTCTTATACCATTGGCAAGGTGCATGTTCCAATCCACAGAGGCTCTTCCTCAACCTACAAACCAAGTTTTCTTTACCTTTTATTTTGAAACCATCTGGTTCTTCCATATAAATATCTTCTTTTAGTTCACCATGATGGAAGGTTGTCTTTACATCTAATTGTTCATACTCCAAATCTAAAGTAATGACAAGACCAAGGATAATTCTAATGGATGACATCTTAACAACAGGTGAAAATATTTCAGAAAAATGAATACCTTCCTTTTGAGCAAATCATTTTACCACCATCCTTACCTTGTCTTTTTCATTTTTCCCTTCTCCCTCATGCTTAAAATATTGTACACCCATTTTTTTCATGGGGATCTTCTTCCTTTTGGAATCTTTACCAATCACAAAGTCTCATTTTCCAGCAAGGACCCCATTTCATCTTCCATTGGTTTATTCCATTATTTGTTGTTCTCAACTTTACAAGCCTCCTAAAAAAATTAGGTCCACCTTCATCAGTTAATAAAAACCAATTTGAGGGAGGATACCTTTGTGAAGGCTTGTGAGTCCTAGTAGACCTGGAAGCCAACTTTTAGTGGTGTATTTTCATGTTGGACTTATTGTAATGGTTGATGTACAATTTCTTCTTCCTGTTGTTCATCATTTTCCTTTTGTTGTTTAGCTTGATCTTGAATATGATGCACATTTTCTTAGAACGATGGAATATTTATTTGTTGTTCAACAAACCTATCAACAAATTTCTTAACCTCCATATTACCTGCAGACTTCTTAATCATATTTAACTCATTAGATATTGTTGAAATTTTAATTTTTCTAGTTACACAATTACAATTACTTAATCCAATAGAAAATATAGTAGGATCACTGAAAGATAGACAATCATAGATACAATAGAACAAAAATATTATCCTAGAAAACCCTCATGGGGGAGAAAACCCAACAACCAAAATCCTCAATATATATTCCTTCAACCAGTACAATGATGCGCTATAGCTCTCCAAGAAAGAACAAGACCAAAACACCAAAAGAACCAATCTCCAAGACTTTTGCGTTGGACCTTCTTATGTGCTACAAGATGCACAAGAGAAGTGTGAGAGTGTGTCTCCAAATGAGAGGAACCTATCCTATATTTATACATAACAGTGTCTCTTGAAGAGACATAACTCTTGACCTAACTAACTCATAATAAGTAAAATATCAATAATATAATAATTTATGTTGAGCAGACTTGTACAATATAATTATAATACATTTTTAAAGGTTTGACTAAAATAAATATACAAGAATATCTTCTGTAGTTACACCAGAAATATTCACGATCCCTATTAACTAGGAAGGTATTATTTCCAGACACAGACTCCAAGTATGATACCACACGATCTCACATTCATTGACTATTGAACATGTGAATCTATAAATCCTCGGATATCCATAGTGCAACATGACTTCACCCGATGCAACCAAGGTATGTGGTAGCTCTCAATAGCTACAACATGTCCCCAGGACATCCACTCCCTACGATGCATTAACACATGATCATGTGCACTCATGTCTTAGTGCCATCCCTTTTCCATGTTGGATGAGACCCACCAGACTCAGTTCCAACCCTTTTTCATGTTGGATGATATTTTTTCATACTTAGTGTCAACCCTTTTTCATGATGGATGAGTTCCACCTGTCACTCCCTCTGAAGAGGGACCACTCCAAGCTTGTCCCTGAAGTACTCAAAATTCATCTTCAACAACGGCTTGGTGAACACATCTGCAACCTGATCCTCAGTAGTCACAAACTGGAGCTTCACTGCTCCCCTCTGTACCATATCCATGATATTGTAGTATATGATCTCAATATGCTTTGACCTGTCATGGAACACCAGGTTCTATGAAAAATTCATGCAACTCTGGTTGTCACACCAAATGCAGGTCACCTCCAATCTAACACCAAATAACCCAGACAACAACTTATGAAACCATACTACTTCTCTTCTCATTGCACATGTTTCCATGTACTCAACTTCATTCATACAGAGTGGCACACATGAATGATTTTTTCTACTCCATGAGACCATATTGGATCCAAGATTGAAACAATATATGGTAGTTCTCTTCCAGTTAGGAATACTGTCGGCTCAATCTAAATCTCAGTATCCATGCAATCCAAACTCATGGTCAGATCTATATCAGAGACCATGATCTAGAGTACCCTTAAGGTACCTCAACACATGTTTGGTTGCAACCAAGTGAAAATGTTTGGGATTCTCCAAATGATGACTTAGGGTGTTCACAAAAAAACATATATCCATTCTTTTGTTCACCAAATACATCAACAAGCCCACCATCTACCTGTATAAGGTAGAATCCACAATCTCTAAATTTGTAATTTGCAACAACTTAATATTTGATACCATAGGGGTAACCATGTCCTTAAATTCAAACATCTTGAACCTTTTCAATATTTCCACATCATACTTTCCTTTATTTAGGAAAATCCCATCTGATTTGTGCCAAACTTCTAGTCCCAAGAAGTAGTGCATCATTCCTAAATCTTTCATCTTGAATTCTACAACCAATTTTCTCTTACATTCATTGATGAGATTTTTCTCACCTGTTAGAAACAAGCCATCTACATACAACAATAGAATCATATGTTCACCATCCTCAACCTTAAAGTAAAGGTTAGGATCTACACTTCTCTTGGTAAAACCCACGCTCATCAGAAAATTTTCAATCCTACCATACCATTCTCTGGGTGCCTACTTCAATCCAAATAAATCATTCTTTAATCTACACACATGAGTCTCCTTGTCATGTTTCTCGAATCCAAGTGGTTGCTCCACATAAACTTCCTCTTTTATTTCACCGTTCAAGAAGGTTGTCTTTACATTCATCTGGTGAACCTTCTATTTCATCATAGTGACCAATGAAAGTATAGTCTTGATCGAGGTTTATCTTGCTATGGGAGAAAATTTTCTTCATAATCAATCCCTTCCTTTTGAGAGAAACCTCGAGCCACAAATCTTGCCTTATATTTTTCAATTCTGCCATCAGATGTATGTTTCGTCTTGTAGATCCATTTCGAGCTCACCACAGATTTTTCCTTTGGTCTGGGAACCACATCCCAAACATCATTATGCATAATGGACTAGTATTCCTCTGCCATGGCATCTTTCCATACTTTATTTTATGAAACCTATTCATAACTGGATGGTTTTGCATTCATTATTTCACACAAGCATGCCACGTAGCTGGAATACAGCTTCGAGTTCTTACTTTCCCTGGAATATTTCTTTGGGGCACCAATTTTTTCTGCATCTCTAATAAGATCTTATGCCCAAGTTGGTCTTCTCTTGAGAGAAGGTATCTCAGTTGGTTTATGAGGTTCTACCATGTCATGATCCTCTAGAATGAATTCCTATGGTTCAACTGCCTCTGGAACTTTAGGAACTTCATTCGCTTCTTCATGTGCCACTTCTGCACCAATCTGTTTATATCTACTGAAAGTTGCATTTTCATCAAAGTTTACATCTCGGTTGATCTCCACTTTTCTTTGACCAAGAATGTATATCCTGTAAGCCTTCGATGTGTCATTGTAACCAACAAATATGCCCTTCCATACGGAAGGGTCCATCTTTTTCCTCTTTTCCTTGGGGACGTGAACAAATATAGGGTAGCCAAATATTTTGAAATGGATGACTTCTCGCTTCTCTCCTAAACATTTCCTCGGGTATCTCATTTTCAAGCACCTTGTGGGGACTTTTATTATGCACATACACTATCGTCTTCACTGCTTCTGCCCACATATGCATATGAAGATATTGATCATGGAACATGGCCTTTACCGCTTCCATGATTGTTTGTTTCTTCCTTTAAGCTATTCCATTATGCTGAGGGTTATAGGGAGTAGAAATATCCCTCTTAATCCCAACTTCCTTGCAATAATCCTTGAATTATTCTGAGGTGAATTCACCTCCATTTTCTGATCGCAAGGTATTTGTCTTCTGCTCTGTCAAGTTTTCTACCAGATTCTTGAACTCTTTGACTCTGCCAAAAACTTCAAATAAATCCAAGTTTTACATAAGTAATCATCAATGAAAGACACATAATATACATACCACTTAGTGAAGTTGTTGACATCGGTCCACATAAATCTGAATACACGATGTTCAAAACTCCTTTGGATTTTCTCTCGCTATTGGGAAAGGAGTGCTTCACGTTATTTCCTTGTGCACATCCTTTGCACACATCATTTGGTTATGTTTGGATTTATGGAAGACCTGTCACCATTTTTCTCACAACCGAAAGAGCTTTGTAGTGTAGGTGACAAAATATCCTATGCCATAGTTCACTGGGATTCACAATATCATGAACCATTGCAGAGTCTAAATGTCCTTTTAATTTATAGAGTCCTCCTTCCTCAACTCCAATCACTACTGCATCATCAAGGGTATTCCCTCTAGGCCACATAATAACTTGACCATCAATAAATGCTACTCTAAATCCTTTCTTGTCCAATGTTGAAATTGAAAGAAGATTATTTTTTAAACCTGGAACATAGAGAACTTACTTCATCTTCATTGGATTGCCCGAGTTTAATTTGTAGGAAGATTCTCCCACACCTTTAATTGGATACTGATAGTCATCACCCAATTTCACCATGTGAGGTGAATCTTTATGAATAAGTTTAGATAAGGACTCTTCATAGCCTTTCATGTTCTTGGAAGCACCATTGTCTATCAACCAAGTGTCACTTCCATGAGTAACAATACATATGAAGGATGAGATAAGAACATAATCCGCATCACTTGATTGATCTTGATTTTCAACCTTCTTAAGAGGCTCATCATCTTCAGTTGTGTGAGCTTGATGTCTCTTACTTCCTTTCTTATTCGTAATTTCCATAATGAGGGGGAAATCCCTAAAAAAGTGTCCCAATTTTTTACAATAGTAATATATGATCTTTGAGTTGTCTCTTCAACCCATATTAAACTTCTTAGGTAAAGAATGCTCTGTCTTGTTCTTTTCTTTCCTGGTGTGGCTGGCTAGGGCTTGATCTTCATTTGCCATTTTTTCTTCTCTTGCAGTTGTCCTAGCTTCTTCCTGGTTACAATCTTCCCAAAGCCTACTGAACTTGGGAAGCTTCTTTCTTGAACAAATTCCTTGGATGAATGCATCACATGACCTTGGGAGGCCATTCAAGGTAGTCATCACCATCTATTATTCTTCTACTGAGTCATTGATGGCTTCTATATACTCCTTGATTTGATTCACTCTTGAGAAGTAGGAGTGAATGGTTTCTGATTTCTGCATTTTCACATTCTTCAATTGAGATCTCAGATTCATTCTTCGATTTATGTTGCCTTCCTCAAAAAGACAAATTAAGGTGTCCATCATTTTCTTTGGAGAAGATAATGATGATATATTATGGATAAGGTGGTACTTAACAGAGTCTGCAGTAATCCTTTTTTCTCTCACCATCTCCTTCTTATATTTCTCCTTAGCTTCATCTCCTTGAGGTTCTTGAACCTCTTCTATAATGAACTTATCTAGTTCATTTTCTTCAAGAAGGAGGGTTACTCTGTACTTCCAGGACCTAAATTTATCATGTCCATCTAGCTTCTCATCAATCTTTGTTTCGGTATTCAACCTATCTTCTGATGGTCTTGGTTTTTCTGAAAACTATCTCTATACTTAAAATGACTCCATTTTAGGCTTCTATATCTACAACTAGCTTCTATTCAGGCCTTCTCTGATCCCATGTTAAAATTTTAAATTTTCTAGTTACACAATTACAATTACTTAATCCAATATCAACTGCAGTAGGATCAATGAAAGATAGGCAATCACAAATACAATAGAACATAAAGATTATCCTGGGAAACACTCGTTGGGAGGGAACCTAACAACCAAAATCCTCAATATAGATTCCTTCAACTAGTATAATGATGCGCTATAGCTCTTCAAGAAATATCAAAACAAAAACACCAAAAGAACTAGTCTCCAAGACTTCTGTGTTGGACCTTCTTATGCACTCCAAGATGAACAAGAGAAGTGTGTGAGTGTGTGTCCAAATGAGAGGAACCTATCCTCTATTTATACACAACATTGTCTCTTGAAGAGACATGACTCCTGACCTAACCAACCCATAATAAGTAAAATACTAATAATATACTATTTTTGTTGAGAGGGGTTGTACAATATAATTATAATAACCTTTTAAAGGTTTGACTAAAAAAAATATACAAGAATATCTTCCACAATTACACCAGAAATATTAACATATATGACATCCTTGCTTCTAATAACTTTATGTTTAACTTGATCCCATAATCGATAGCCAAGCTCACCATCCACATATCCCAAAAAAATACACATCATGCATTTATCATCTAACTAAGTTCTAAGCTCTTTGGAAATATGCACAAATGCTTCAGATTTAAAGATTCTTAGGTGACAATAATTTACCTTTTTACTAGTCCAAAATTCTTCAAGAATTCCACCACCCAAGGCTGTAGTAGGAGATCAATTTATGATGTAGCAAGTTGTCTTTACCACTTCTGCCAAAAAATACTTTTCTAATCCAGAATATGACAACATACTCCTCACCTTCTCCATGATAGTGTAATTCATTCTTTCAGTAGTACCATTTTGTTGAGGATTAAAAGGGACAATCTTCTCATACTTTATGTCAAACATGTTATAATACTCTTTGAATGGATTGGAGAAATATTCTCCACCACTATCTATCCTCAAACACTTGAGTAATTTTTTACTTTCTATTTCAACAACAACATGAAATGTTTGAAATATCTCGAATACCTCACCTTTTTTTTTCATAGGGTAGGCCCAATCCTTCCTAGATATATCATGTACAAATGTGACAAAGTATGAGGCTCCTCCTAATGACTTAGTATTTATTGGTCTAAGCACATCATAATGTATCAATTCTAAAACATATGTTTTCTATTCATAGCCAAATCTAATAAATGAAACCCCTCATTGCCTACAATATATGGAATGTCCACAAAGGTCAAGATTAAAGGATTTCAAACCTGGAAGTAAATTTTTAGTAGCAATAATGTTAAGGCCCTTCTCGCTCATGTGACCCAAGCACTTATGCCTTAAATCTATTGAATTTATTCTTTTACAATACTAGCCACATCTAATTTTTCTTCTATTTCTCTTAATTTATGCAATGTTCCTTTCTTGGATCCTCTAGCCATGAGCAGTTTCCCTTTACTAATTTTCTAGACACTTTTTCCAAAACATGTGGAGAATCCTTCATCATCCAATCATCATACAAAGATCAAACTCACGTGCATCTTCGGAACGTTCTTAACATGTTTCAGTACGATATGTTGTCCATCCTTTGTCTTGATCTAGACATCTCCCAGTCCAACAACGTTTCAAAATTGATTATTTCCCATGTTCCCCTTACCATAATCTCCAGAATTATATGCAATAAAATTATTTATGTTTCGAGTTACATGGCGATATGCCTCGAGTCAAGAATCCAATCAATGTTACATGTATCTTCCATTGAAACAGTAAATAAACCTCACCATCTGAAACTAAAACAATAGTCTCACCTTGATTTATGTTGGCTTCCTATTTTTCCATATTGATAACAAGTGAGCCTGACTCTTTTCAAGTTTGATCTGCCTCTTGACCTTGAACACCCTTGACAATTTCGATCAATTTTCCTACCTCAATCAACTAGAGTTAGGGCTTCTCGTCCCTAGTTTTCTACAATTGATTTACTTAGCATCTCCTTATTATTTAAGTTTCTTCTATCATCAAACTTCAAGGTTCCTACAAGTGCCGAAGTTCTTATAGCTACAATGAGGCTCTCTGAATTATTCGCATGGAGAACATTAATAAGATGGTTGGTTGGTAATTATGTTTAACTCATTTAAGTCCTCCCCACCCTCCTTCATCTGGAGGTTGATTAATTTCTTCATTAAGAAAAACTTATTCGATGTTATGTTTTTCTCATAGGGATCACAAACATTCTTTGCTAAACACTCACAAATTGTGGCAATGAACTTTCTATCTAGCTAATCCAATATTCATTGAGGGTTTCATTTCTACTCCATCAATTGAAAAATAGCGATCCTTCAAAATAAATATATCCTCCATTTGTGATTTCCATAGGAAAAATTTAGCCCCATTCAATTTCTCCATGTCACTCAGTTCCATTGTCTCCGTGCTCAATGGGACCTTACTCAAACAATAATTTGGGACTGCTCAATCACACCCCCTAAACAACCAACAACTTGACCATACCTAAATTTAAACCTGCGAACTCAGTTCTGAGCCCATGCACCTCCTTGTGTTCGACTTCTCGTGCACTTCCGGCTTGATCTAGAACATGTATTATTTCTCATGTGGCTCATCTGGCATAAGCTCTCCCATACAACGTTGCAACTCACAATTTCTCCTCTATGCAGTGAACATACCTCTTAGATAGCGTTGCAACTTCCTTGGAACTCTCCAGCTAGAATTCAACCTCTTCTGTCTATTGTGGGCATTCTAGAGAATTTAGGTTCCCTCTTATATCAGTAAAAACACTAAATCATAGTAAAAAAACTTAATCACATAAAAACTAAAGCAAGGTAAAAAAACCTAAACACAGTAAAATACCTAAATCACCTTAATCACCCAATTTAATGATGAACAAACATGTTTTGTCATGCAAGGAAGTTAATGTTTCAAATCTCAACCTTTCATTTAAAGTGTCTACGAAGAATATTCTAACCAATGAAATAGTGACCATTAAAAGCTCATTTGTGATTAAAAGGCCATTAAATATGACCATTTCCAATAGGTGTACGTGTATGGGCATAATTAATATTTGGCTATAATAATGATTAGCCTTATATAAAAATTTTAACGTTTAAATACTAGCAGTGTTTTTGTATAGTATTACATTAGTTGGAAATATCTATAAATAACTAGATTAGAGTGTTAGCGTTAATAGATATGAATTTAGTGTTAACAGATATGAATTGTAAGATGGAGAAAAAAATCTAGTCATATCTAATACATTAATGACCGACAAAGTGTAAAAACGTAGAGTCTTTAGATTATGTCTTAATTTAATTTTAGGATCTAAATTTAATATTACTAACCCGAAATTGCTAATTGTTCAGTTTTGACACCAAATGCTTTAGAAGCATCTGACACTATAACCGTAGATTTCATGTCGATGATGAGATGGCTTTTTTAGGTTATTGGATATTCTTAGGTTATCCGAGTTATACAGTTACATACAGTGTTAAAATGTAGGAGATCTTAGGCTTTGCAATAGCTTTATATATTTTATTATTTAGATTTAAAATTCTTTTATCTGATTGCAAGTTCACCGGTCTCCGCACAAGAAGAAAGAAGGTTGTTCCTGTTCATGTACTTTCGAGGCTGTATGGAAAAACGCTCCATCTGAAGGTAAAAGTAACACTGTCACAGTGAAGGAAGTCTGCTTATTGACACTAGAAAGCATTGAATACAACCCTGTTATGCAGTTTCTTCAAAGGGCATTAGAGGAAAATAACAAGAGATGCGAGGACGGTGATGTTGTCACTAGTTGTAATGTCGTAGATGGAAATGCTAATGAGCTGAAAAGTTTTGTTGAAAGTGAGTCTAATGTGAGCTCAAGCCATACCTGCAAGAACAAATTTCTAGCATAAAAGTATACCAAAGAATAATATTGTGGATGCAAATATCCATAGTGAACCTGCGGGGAAAA
>ML828380.1:0-14863 GCA_009831015.1 Picea engelmannii
CCTAGCAAGAATAGGAGAAGGTATTGATACAAATGAAAGAGACCCTGAATGGCCATCGATATGTTAGACTATTAGAGATTCTCAAAGAAAAAGAATGCATTGAAGCAAGAATAGGAGACTTTGACATTGACTCTGTCCTCGATGAAGAGACACACATGAACATTATGCCAGAAAGAACTTGGGAAGCTATAGGAAATCCTGCTATGATCCCTTCATTAGGAGGAATAGGACTATTTAGAGGAAAACTGATGATGTTATGTGGAAAGATCGCTCAGATACCTATGACAATCAATGGAACTTCGACAAAGGAAGAATTTGAGATTATTAAATTCGTTGAAGACAGTGCCTCATTTACCATGTTACTAGGAAAATATTGGATTGATAGAGATAAAGATAGAAAGAAGGAAGCAGAAGAGGTTTTAGAACAATAGAGACAAGAGTTAAAAGAATTCATGACTAGAAGGATCGCATAGTTGATTGAATAATAGGAGAACAAATCGAAGCTATTCAACACTAGAAGCCCAGATGTCAAAGTTACAAGAGAATTAGAGGAATTACAAAAGATTGAAGTATCTGCCTCGGATATAGAAGAGGTATTACCCCTGAATCCTAGGAAATAATATCAGCAGCGCGAAGCGACTGTGTCCAAGGAAAATAAGAATCAGAATGGGAAGAGAATCACCGAGACAAAGCTCACTGGAAAGAAGGCTAGGAAGATAAGTAAAAAGAGAGCTAATATTGACAAGCTACATAAGATTCCAGAGGGAGCCTTGCAAAAGGAAAACTTGCAGAATTTGAACTTCGTTAAGATATCAAACCAGTGACATAGGCCAATTCGTCGAGGCAAAGAAATATAGTCGTTGGAGGCCGATATACCCATTCGTATGTCTCTCCAAACGGATCAAAAAGCATTGATGGCCCATCACCAGACCATTGGACTATTCCATAATGGACAGAACACAAATTAATGAGGCTCATACCCATTGCAAAGTAAACTGTTTCCAGGAATTCCTATTTATCTTACTGTGCCATGCACGAAGAACACTTTTTCCAACAAAGAATTTGAAGCCCATAGAATAGCAAGTGTATATAGTGATCATCGCACCCTTGTTGTTCATTACTGTACAATGTCTAATATCATTGTGACCCCGATATTAAACCTGAGCGCGTATGTCCGAAGATCTTAACGCACTTGAAGAATCTGTGAAGGAAGTACTTGTTGATCTTAGGATGGAGAAAATCATGTCGGAAAGAAGGATGTCTGCAGGTGTTCAAGAATCATCAATGGGAGGAGTCCAAGCTTCTCCATCGACTTCTCGGGGAGTAGGAACTTCCAGAATCGCAATAGAGATGAGAACGAAGCATAGAGATGATATCGTGAATGGAAAGCTGATTTCGAGCATTCTACCTGCCTACCTACCATCTCTAAGCAGTGCCATCAACCGGGACATTGTGCCTAGAGATTTTGACTGTGATTTGGTCATGACGTACCTCCCGAAAGGGATACATGCAGTTCACACCAACCAAGATAACCTCGCAGCCTTGAAGTTTAGTGACTTCAACCTTGGAGACCGGAAAGATTACAACATGCTTGCCCAACATAAGTACTTGACTAGGACCAAAGGAAAGAATTCAAATATTATCCTGCAACCATGGACCCAGAACCTCATGCATTCCACACTGCTTAATGTGATAAAGATCCAACACTTCGGTCGACACCAGGAAGTAAACACATGCGTGAAATTGTTGTTATACTGCTACCACAGAGGTTACTTATGGTTGAACCGTCACATCACTATGGATCCGACCTTGATCAATTGGATCACAGGGCTGAGCATGCAGGGCTCTGACCCACAAGACTTTTACCCTGGAAAGACCTCAGACCAAGCATTAGTGCAGAGAATCAAGGAGACTTATGGCGATGTCGAGAAGGGAACGCGAGGTTACAAGGTAGCCTCTATCTAGAACGACGCAGTGTGCCTCACATGTTAGTTGATCGTAGGCAAGATAGTTCACAAGAACCGGCCCACCCAAGTAATTGGATTCATTGTTGACCTCGTTGGGAAATGCACAGAAGGAATTCAGATGAATTGGGTGCAGTACCTTGTAAACCAACTAGATCTTGATTACCAAGAAGCGCAAGACCAAGGGTATGAGTTCCACTTCAGTTGGCTTCTCATATTGATCGCATTCAATGCATGGGAAATGTTGGAAGGTGCGACCTTCCCCGACATTGAGCCCTTCGAACCTTTGGCCATGAAGTTTATTACCTTGTGGTACTCTAATGACATGAACAAGCAGTGGCAGTCCAATGTCATCTTCCATGCCTATTACAACTAGTTGAAACAAGGCATCCAGTCTGAGCCTCAGATGACCCCGAATACCCTCCACAAGTTTCAGCCCTTAATGAAGTTCAGCACGGACCACCACTTTATTTATATAAAAACACACGTTGATGAGCACAAGCAACAATTGCAATCATATTACAAGTGGATAGAGGAAGACTTAGAGGAAATAACTAAGGAATGGTCGGCAGACCTTCTCATTCCAGCCAACCCTGCGGAGTTTTCCAATGTAGGAAACCCAGAAGTTGTGCAAGATACACCTGAACCTAGTAAGACGAAGAAGCCTGCAGAAGTTTAGGATATAGACAACACATCTGTGAGGACTACATCCATTTCACTAGATGATGGGGATGAAGACCAAGAGATTGAAGGCACAGAAATTGAACAATAGAAAGGTGAAGTACCACCACCTAGGGATGAAGAGGACTCATCAAAGAAAAGGAAGGTTTCACCTATGAAATCTTCCTCCCGGAAGAAACCTAGAACCCATGTAACCAAGATGCAGACTGCCCTCACATTGGATGATTTTAATTTCATCATTGCAGCTGTGAATGATGCTTCACGGGAGATACTATAGAAGTAGGAGGCGAATCAGGAGAAGATGTATAACTATATCAATATTGAACTCCAAGGAGTGTAGCTAACACTCCAGTCTAGTTGTGTAGTCTCCATTGCACCTCTGACAGCAGGAACAATAGAACCGGGAGATGAGCTAACTCAACTCCATCGGATTGTTGATATGGTTGAAGCTCACCTTCGACAAGCTCAAGAAGATATAGCACAAGACACCCAGGATTTGACACAGGTACAGGGAGTACTTGTCGAGCAGTGTAGTGCTACCAAATGAGAAAAACTTGCTCTTCAAGAACAGTGGGACAAAGAGAAATTAGAGCAACAATAGAGCAAGGAGAAGTTGATCGCAGAGTAGCTAGAAGTAAAGGAATTGGTCAACAAATCATTTCTCTCTGTGCTAGTCATCGAAGTCCAAACAGAATAACGGGTTCCACAGCAGGTGGAACAACTGGAAGGAGTGATCCAACAACTTCAATAGTGCATCTCAAATATGGAACTTCGTACTATGTGTGAGACTCCTCAAGAAATTAGAGACCTGAGAGAGGCAACTGCTCATAGTGCAGTTGGCATAATGAAAGCTCTTTCCTTGGAGTACAAGAAGCTGAGCTCTAGGAGCTCTCAGACATATGAAAACCTCACGGAGAATCCATAGTTACAAGCATTGGAGTCGCAAATCCAAGAAGTGAAGTAGCATGCAGATATGTTACAGGCATAGCTGAAGGCCTTGTAACCAGTCGAAAGGATGAAGAGGTTTCACAAGCAACACACCGCCTAGCAACAGATCCACATGATCCAAAGTAAATTGATGGAAGTCTCTCAATGAATTCAACCAGTGCAAGAGAAGGCATGCCAACTATTCACCAAAGTTGAAAACCAAGGATCCTAGCTAGAACAGGTCATCATCATAGAAAAACAATGCCTGGAAGGGCCATTCAATGACACACTCATCTAGGAGTTCACTGAGCAAGAGGCCGTAGCATTGCAGTAGGTCGAAGCAGCTTGAGCCAAGCTCAAGGAGTTCGAAGCAGAATTTCTCAGACCAGAGTGACTCGGAATGAGTCATAGGTGAGTGTTGGGGGCCTGTTGGCCCTTGACCAAGTTTTGGGGAACACTTGGTCATATTTGACTGTTTTTGCGACTTTGACATCCTATCGAAGATGGAGCGCCAGACGAAGCGGAGAATGCAGAATCTTGGCCCACTTTTGGGTCCCTTTTTGGGTTTTGGGGAATATGTAATGGGAAAGGGATGTCGGACCATGGGTTTACCCACTCTTAGGCCCATTTTGTATGTATAAATAGACATATAGGCATCTAGTAGTTTTGAAATTACTAAGACAACTGAGAGGGGCGGGGTGAATCAGTTGTTACTGTGCTTAAACAATCTTAAGTCTATTAAACCATTTTTAATATTTCATCAAGTGACCATCAATATTATACATCATATGAAAAACATAAATAATGAGCATCTATCACACATAATATATACGTAGAGACAAATTTTCACGAAGAAACCCATAAAGGGAGAAAACCTCTTCTTCTTCGAAATGATAGGCAGTCTTTTAAGTTCTGTACATCATCTATGTTTGAGAAGCAACTCAAAGTGAGGCTACTACCTCTGTTTTACAAGCTCCAAATTGTTGAGAGCACCAACTCTCTGGTTTCTCTAGCACCCACTAGAAGGAAGCACAAACTCCCTAAATATTCCAGAACCAACTGGATTTATACAAGCACCGACTTGTATACAGAAAACTTTGTGTTTTCCCGAGCACCACCCTGCCACCCTGTTTTTCTAGCCACAACTAGATGGAAGTTACAACTTCCAATATTCAAGCACCAAATTGAATATCAAAGGACCACATTCCTCCCTAGCACCACCCTACCTCCTTGATTATAAGTAAAATGATTGAATAACCAACAACGCAGGTGTTTTCAATTCTTACCACTTCTCTTATGTCCTACAATTCTTCTATGCTTCTATCTCTTCTGCAATTCTCCTCTGCTTTGGTCTATTCTGCATCTATTACTCATCTCTGAGTTTTATCTCACACTACGCATATTGTCGATCTGACACTGCGCATACTATAATTTTCCCTTTCTTATAGTTCAACTCATTTTTCATTCAGAACAACCAACCCTTCACAGTCACTCCGTCTTTCTTTTATGCACTACACACCACTTCAATTACACCTAGAATACCTAGGCCAACAATGCTTCATCCACTCAATCGCCAACCATCTAAGAACCATGATTTGGTTATTCTAACTAAATCACAACTGAGCAGTTAATCATAAAGATCAACAGTAGCCCTTCGATCAGATGCTCAAATAACCAGCACCATTGGATTAAATCCGCAGGGCCTTTCGTTTATCCCATATGCCCACTGGCTGTGACCATGGGCCTAATCAAGATGCATGTCGCATTTCGTATTTCGGAAATCCTATGTCGAAGGGTCTCGACGCTCCAAGTTGCGATCCCCGAAATGGAGCTTAGCTTCGCTAGCTCCTCCCTCTCACATGACCATCGAGGGTGACCACAGCCTACACTAAAAGGTGTTTCGCATTTCGTGAACTTATGAACTTCATCGAGCCTGATCAACGGTCAAGATCTCCAATGATCCAACGGTCCAGATCTTGTCGTGATCTCCCGTTTCAGGATTCCTGTGATGAAGTGTCTCGACACTCCAAGTTGTGATTCCTGAAATGGAGCTCAGCAATTACCTCCTTCCCTTAAGCCTTTGATGATGTGACCATGTTTATGACCACAGACCAGAACTTATCACGATTTCGCATATTGCGAGTTGCAAGGTGCAGGTCAGAAAAATTCTAGTCACTTGCCACGTGTCCTTCTTGAAGATGGATGGTCCTCCTGCTTTCGGGATTTTGAATGCTCGCTTCATCTTGCACATAAATATTGTGCTCCTTCTTATGGATCCAACGATGGTCAGTCTTCAGGCTCAGATCTAACGACTGAGATCTATTCTCTTCTACTACACGCTCTTTCCTATCTAAATTCAGATCTGATGGTCATCGGGAATTCTTAATGGGATCCAACGATCACTGTTGATCTTGCCATTGCCATGCCATTATCACTGCACTATTGATCGTGTTGATCTTCACCATCAATGACAAACATGCATACTCTGCCTCTGTCTGAAAAATATGCCAACAAGTAGAACGTGGTATCTAGGTGATATAGGCTAAGTTCCAAGAAGGGATCTATGTGAATGAGAGTTTTGCGCATTTTGTATAGACTTGCAGAGCTTAGTGAAAGTCCCTGTGTGAAGATATAGAAGGCTTTGTGCTAAAAGGCAAGGAAGAAGGATCTAGCAAGCTACGCATATATTTTGTCCTATGCACAGTAGGGTTTGGTGGCTTTATTCTTGTAACCACTTGGCCGATGATAATAGAGAAGAAGAGTTGGTGGACATAGCCCCAGGGTGGGGGTGAACCACATAAATCATGTGTTGTCTGTTTTGTGCCTTGTTCTGATGCAGTGATGTGATTATTTTCTAAGTGCTTTGATATATTTAGATAGATCTATTTATGCTTTGTGCTTCAGTAGATGTGTATGAATAGTAGATATGATATGTATGAAGATGATTAGTGCTAATCTGTTGGATCTGATCTGTTTTACTGTTGCTAAGTATTAAGATACCTTATATATAAGTGAATGTTGCGATGCTATGTGCTATCTGTGAAGTATAATGAGGGTTGAATATTGATTAATGATCGATGCTAAGTGTAATGTAAGAGATAGAATCACATATCTTTGTCCCGGCTTAGGCTGCAGACACTTGAGTTCTGCAACCACCCCTGCCTCTACCTTGGGTGAGACTTCATCTTCTTCACAGGTGTTGCCGAAAGGGCCAGTAGTTAGGGTTTTGTTGGTGCACTCTTGTAGCGTTGAACCCTGGGTCTACCCCTGTGCCAATAGGAATTATAGTTGTCGGGTCAACAGAGTGAATAGATATAGACCCTTTATTGAAGTAGGTTACCATGCCTGCAGAGAATGTACCTGAGTTAATATGCACCATTAATCAAGGATTAACCCATAATTTAACCTCTTTCATAGATCGTTGTGGTCTCGTTTAAGCGAGATTTTGGGAAGAGGTAATGTCAACATGATGTACCATGATAAATTGGAATGCCAATGTTTCCAGAGATTGATAGGCATCATCCTATGAATGGAATAATGTATTTGTCCGGTGGGCCATAGCACAGGCCCTTGAGTGAACTATGTATTAGACCTTTGTTTTAGCCTTGGACGTCAAAATAAAAGTTTGAAATATATCGGCCATTGATCGGAATACATCTAGGATGTAATCTCGGTCATTGATTGGCATGGAAGCCCTTAGAAATTGATGAGAGGAGGGATGACATCATGCTAATGTTATGCATATGTCACAGACCTACGTCTACAAGGAAGATACAAGGAGGCCTATAATTGGTCTAGGTAATAGGGAGTGAATCCTTGTTGAGTATTAGGGTTGGAAAGGTGATATGAATGGGCTCACGAGTCTGCCAACACACGAACCCGAGAAACTCAAAAAATAATCTAAGCGTTGATACTTTTCGAATGGACTTATGGAGGAGAGGTACATAATTGTAGGTCCATGATTCCATGAGTCCAAGTACATAGAAAAATGGCTAAGTGTTGAAACTCTTTGGAAGGAATTATGAAGGGAAGAATTATGAATTCATGAGTCTGCGAGTCAATGTAGATGGAAAAATAATATAAGTGTTGATACTTTTCGGGTGAGATTATGAAAGGAAGAATTTTTCATTCATGAGTCTATGAGTCCACGAGTGTGTGCAGGTGGAAAAATGGTTAAGTGTTGATACTTATTGGATCGACCTATGAAAGGATGCTTCTAGATTTATGCATCCACGAGCTTGCAAAGATAAAAAATGGATAAGTAATGAGACTTCTCTAGTGTATTGATGAAAGGAAGCTACAAAATTATCCATTCGCAAGTCCTCCACCCGAGAGAGTGCATCAAAAGAATTTCTGATTGACTATGGTTGCAGGCCTACATGGACTAAAGTTCCACCATGGCAGGATATTATAGTGCCACGTTAAGACCAAGGTGTCAACACGGTCAATGACATGTCACTAGGATGCCACATGGAAGTAAGAGATGTGTTTCCTATGTAAACCCAATAACTTTGGAAGGTCATACCTTTCATTCCAGAGCTCAATCTTGAGTGAATTTACCATCATTGGAAATATATTGATGAGCAAAAGAGGATGGAGTTGTGATAGAGAATATTTGAAATTGATAGGAGAAGTGAAAATTTAATACCCCATCCCTTTAAAAGGTACTTAGGGGAGATTGGCCTCTGCGGTCTATCTCCTCATGCCATGTCCACTGGGGTATAGAACCTCAGGAGTGGGTTGCAAGACTTCCCCCTTCTCCTCTCCCTCTCTTATTTTCAGTCTCCCTTTTTTAGGTACCCATAACTCCCTCTCTCGACTCTCGTTCCCTACTTCTAGTCACTTCCCCGATGTCGTTATTATACTCCCCCAGGTGAGGACCGCGTCCTCTCCACGTGACTTGGACACATGGAGACCTTCAAAATGAAGTCTATAGACTTTGAGGCTTACCCCCCATCCCCCCTTTCCTTCATGTCATAGTCTAATTTCATGGATTCTATCCATTCCTCCTGCTCGTCTTCTCACGCACCCTCACATTCACCACTCCCCTATGGCTCAGACCTTCACAATCTTTCCCCTCCCTCCCTCCTGCATGGAACCCCTATGCTCTCTTGGCCTCCCTCCCCCTATATCCTGGCCCTCTCCACCCTCGAACCTACATATTATCCCTTCTCAGGAAAGTATCTCTCACCTATGAGCACATAATCGAAGAAGGAGAAGGGGGTTTCTGGCTGCGACGTCCAAACCCAAAAATTCTCAGCCTGATGTATCGAGGAAAAAATGGGCTAAAAAAAATGGTTTTGGGTGATGACATTCCTCTCAGTAACATCCCCCAACGCTTGGGGAAGACTCTGGTTGGAATTTTTAATGGAAAATATATAGGATAAAAGACTCTAACAAGATGGTTGTAGAACCACTAGAAACCACTAATTGGTTACATCCCTAAGATACACATCTTGTCCAAAATTTGGATCTATTTTTCTTTTCTTTCAAATGAATATTGCGAGGAAATCCACGGTAAAAGTTGGTCCTGGGGCTCGTCTGTTTTTTCCCTGAAACCTTGGACAATGGAATTCGACCTCCTAAAGGAGTCTATGGTAGTAATGAAAGTATGGGAAATTTTGCCCGGGTTGCCTCTAGCGTTCTGGTCCAGGGAAGCACTAGAAGCCATTGGTAACAAATTGAGATCTTTTGTAAAACTGGAACCCAACTGGGATTTGAAACAAGATCGCAGCTGGGATTAGATTTTGGTTGAAGTGGATGTAAGAGAAGGATTAATAGGTAACATTGACCTAGTGTATTCTGGAATTATCTGGCACCAGTAGGTATATTACTGGAGACTACCCTTCAAGTGCCATGACTTCCATGAAATTGGACACTTGCACTCTCAATGCTCCAGAATTTCCCCACTACAACAACCTCATGCAATTAAGTGGAAAACCAATTCCACAATTAAAAATAAGGAGATAGTGGAGGTTCTCTTGGTAGAAGGAAAGAATGAATCTTGTCACCTAGACATTGACAAAGGGGTCCTCTCTAGTGAAGTTGTAGGCCACTTGGTTTCCAAATTTCCTACTTCAGGTATGATACCCTTTCCCCTGCCTCTTCATTATGTTTCAGTGTTATCTCCTTCTTCTCTCTCATGCCCTCTCCCCTCTCCAAGGTCCCCTCTTTATCTATCTAACCCCCTCTCCCTCTCCCCTCCCTCATCTCCTCCAGAGGCATAGGAAGTATACCTCGCAAGAGCTCACTCTCCCTCTCCCCCTCCCCCTAAATCTCCCTTGTTGGCACCTCCTTCCCCCTCCCCTTCTCAGGCCCCCTCCTCTACCACTTGTGACTCCTCTCCCTCCTCTCATCCTATCCGTTCCTTCCCTAATGCTCCCCTTTATCCTTGGGGAAATATATATTCCTTAAGGTCTAAATCTTGGGAGACTGCCACTTCCTTCGTAGGCCTATATCTTAACCCCCCCCCCTCTCTCACACAAGAAGGAAGGAAATCATTCATCTCAAAATAAAAAGAGATAAAATTTGTGGAAATCTATAAAGTCACCAAAGAGACCATCACAAGGGCCCTTAGAGGAAGAAAATACCCTCCAACAAGGGAAAAATTATCTTCCTCTCTTTCAATGAGTGTGGGGTAGGGGGTGCCCCAAAGAATCTATCCCTCAAAAGAATGATCCAAAACCTAAAACCGGGCATCATCCTCATCCAAGAGAAAATGTGCTATGGTGAGAAAGACAGAGAATCATTCAACCCTTGGCCTCGGAATTGGTCCTTCATCACAATCGATGCCTCAAGTCTCTTTGGAGGTCTACTCACTAGATGGAGCCAAAATTTCCAAGGTTTGTCCTCGTTTTCTGCTTTCTTTGCAACTTTTATCAAGTTACAACACAAGAACATTAATTTAACCTTCTCGGTGGTGAACATATGCGGGCCTTATTCTGATAGGACCTCCTTCTAGGAGGATTTGGTCAATAAAGACATTGTTTGTTGAAATATTGTAACTGCGAAGTATTTTCTACTTATTATTGAGTTATTATTAAATAGATCAATCCCCTTTTGTGGAATGATCATGTCGGGATTTGTATATGACCAAATCCCCTTTTTTGGATTAGTCAAACCCTAATTAAATGATTCTAATTGAGAAGTCGACCCCTAGGGATAGTTAAATTGGTTTTAGCCACTAGTTGAAGAAGTCGTCCCAACATGGTGAAGAGACACAACCCTAGCACTCCTCAGCTAGTATAAATAAGAGAGGATAGATCCTCATTCTCACACTCACTCAACACACTCATCTAGTGCCCAAGTTTGAAGGAAGTTCCAGTTTCTGGAAGAGGAAGAGAGAGAGGCGCATTGCTCAGTGTTGGATATTCTCTTGTGTTTGGTCTTTTATCTTGGCATTGTATTGGAAATCTATATTAAGGAAGTTGTTGCTAGGTTTCTCCCCAGTAAGGGTTTCCCAGGATAAATGATGTGATCCATATTTTATGAGCAGAATGAAATGAATATAGATTATTAAAATATGTTTAACACAAAATAACAAAGATATTGTAAAACTGGTTTTCTATTCAATAAGGAAATACACTGAAACTGTAAAATGCAGTGGAAAACAAGCTTGCTAGAATGGTGGCGGCTTATCTCTGAGAAGAGATGTGACTATTGCACTCATTCACAAGAAGATGGTTACAATGAGGCTATGAAGGCCTTTCACAATAAATAGTAATTTCAAAAACCCTAGACATCCAAAAACCTAACCCTAGGAAATGAATCGCCAAAAGTCATGTAGGCCCCGTTTGGGTAAGTTAGTACATCAACTTCTCGGGGTCGTAACTTTTTCATATGAACTCTGTTTTAGGCACACGATGTCCCATTGGAAAGGGCTAACCAAGAATAAAAAATTTCGACTGGCTCATGTAGGTTCCTTTGGCAATATCCTAGACCCCAAATCCCCAAAAAACATCGTTTAAGGCCTCAAAACGACCCCATAAGTTTGGAACCCAAAAAACTGTCAAAATAATACCAAGGTGGAAAAATGTTTTTCGAGTCAGTGGAATAGATGGATAGCCATCAATATCCACCTATATCAATCCTCCCTCCTTCGGAAGAAATGGTCTCCAGTGCGTTGATTTCCCCCATCAGATGAGGAAATTTTTGTTGAATTTGGCCCCGGGAGAGCCACTTTCATTGGTGCAGGAGTTGCCCTACTTTGACGACACAATAAAGATGGATCCTTGTTGTCGAGTGCCCTTGATATATGTTTCCACAATATGATCATTGAATTCCTGTTTCATGTAGTCAGGGTTGAGATCTTTTGGTGTCAACTGCTCTGCTATCTCTGAGGTGTTCAATAATGGTGGGAAATATGTCCAAAGGAGAGTCGCATTGAAGACTGGATGCAGACCAAGGAAGGGGGGAATGTTGAGCTCAAAAGAATTGTCACCCACAACCTTGGTGATGGTGTACAACCCATAACAGAGTGGGAAAATCTTCCGATGGAGCCATGTAATATTTTCTTTCTGCAAATGCAACCAAACTTTGGCGCCCACCTGAAACGTATGTGGCACCTGATGTTGATCATGGAGTTTCTTGTACTTGGAATTAGAATTATGTAGAATATCCTAAACCTATTAGCATATGTGATAAATCCACTCAATGATTTGGGTGGCTTTGTCAGCTTCTAGTGGAGCAGGGGACGAGTCGACCGAGGTGGTTGCCAGGGTTAGTGCAACATCCATGGGGCCCAATGGTTGGAATCCAAACCCCACCTGAAAGGGGTTGTGGCCAGTTGAGCTATGCAGGGATCATTTGTAGCTATGATAGACATAGGGAAGACTCTCATCCCATATGTGGGGGTGTTTTGAATTTTACATGCGCAAGATATGCACGACCATCCGATTGACGACCTTAGTTTTTCCATCTGTCTAGGGGTGGAAGGAAGTGGATTTGGTGAGCTTGGTATCTACCAATGAACAAAGGCTCAGCCAGAATGAGTTGAGGAACCAACTATCACAGTATGAGATAATGTTTTTTGGGATCCCAAAATGTACCCATACTCATTCAAAGAAGATCTTGGCAATGGCTTATGCTATGATGTTCTTCTTACAGGCGGCTAGAATCACAATCTTGGAAAAGCGATCAACAACCACAAAAATACAGTCCTTTTCCCTATTGGTGGATGAGAGGCCCAAAATGTAGTCCATTGAGATGGATTCCCATGACCTTTTAGGAGTAGGAAGAGGGGTGTACAGGCCCTATTTCTTAGTGTTCACTTTGGAAATAGCACAGGCGGTGCAGGACTTGATATACTTGTCGACATCCTTTCAAAGTTTAGACCAATAGAAATGTTTATGTAGCACTACCACTGTCGTTTCGATGCCAAAGTGTCCTGCCACCTAACTGTAGTGAGCTTCCCAAATCATCTTTTCACGCTCTCTTGATGGAACGCAGAGATGGCCCAGACGACACAACAACCCATCCTGAAGATGGAAATTAGCGACCACTGATTTGGCGCCCAACATTTGGTATGTGGTGGAGAATTTAGGGTTTGTCTTGTAGAGGTGAGTCCATCTAGAGGTCTCATGGTCGCAAGAGTCTAGCACTGTGGTGAGTGCCATGACTAGAGATCAGCTAAGGCAGTCAACAAATTGGTTGGTACTTCCTGTTTTATACTTGAAGTTGAGGTGGAATTGTTGTAAGTATGTTGATCACTTCTGATGGCAGTCATTCTACAATTTTCCTTGGGTCTACATGAACTGCAGTGGATTATGATCAGTGTGGATGACTATATCCTTCCCAAGAATGTAATGTATCCATTGGTGGCAGGCTTTCATAATGGAGTAAATTTATTTGTCATAAGTAGGGTACTTACGGACAACATCTGATAGTGTCTCACTATGATATGCCACAAGATGGTTGTGTTGAGTGAGAACGATGCCCATAGCATAGTATGAATCATCTCTCTTGATCTCAAAGGGATGTTGCAGGTCCAATAATGAAAGTACCTCAGATGAGCATAAATTCTTCTTCAAGTCATTGAAGTATTTTTTTTGGGACAAGCCCCACACAATTTTTTCCTTACCTCCACCCCTAGTTACTTGGCTAAGGTCCCATGCAATATGAGAGAATCCCAACACGAACCTGTGATAGAAATTGGTGAGGCCTAAGAAGCTTCAAATTTCAGTGAGTGTGGTTGGGGTTGGCCAGTCATGGATGACCTAGATCTTGGCTAGATCCACATTCACACCATGATGATCAATGATGTAGCCTAAGTAATGGACCATGTCCATGCCAAAGGAGTAGTTTTCCAAGTTTGCATATAGTTTTTGCTGCTGTAGGGTGTGGAGAACCTGTTGAATATATTGCAAGTGTTCGTCCCAAGTCTTGTTGTAGATGAGGATGTCATCCATATACACCACTACAAAATTATTGGTCAAATTTCGTAGTATATCGTCCATAATCCTCATAAACTTTGTTGGATCATTTTTCAAACCAAAGAGCATGACCAACCATTCAAAAATACCTTCTTTTGACTTGAAGGTAGTCTTCCATACATCTGTTTGTTTTATTGGAACTTGGTGGTAACCATAATTCAAATCAATCTTACTAAAGTATTTGGTCCCTGTGAGTTTATCAAGGAGGTCATCGATTCGAGGAATCAGGTACTGGTTTTGGATTGTGATTTTATTCAGGGCCCGGTAATAAATGCAGAGTCGCCAGGTCCCGTCTTTCTTTTGCACCAACACGATTGGGCTCCCACAAGGTGATGAGATGGGATGGATGTGCCCCTTTTGGAGAAGTTCTTGGATTTGCCTCTTAATCTCCTCGTTTTCTAACATAGAGCAACGATACACTGGCCCATTGGGTAGTGGTGTGCCTGGGGTCAGATCAATGGGATACTTGACTTGCCAATGAAGAGCTACCCCGGTAGGAGAGGAGAATATATTTGAGTATTCTTCCAAGACCTTATCCACTTTCTTCTATTATGTGCAAATATTGGTCATAGAGGCCTTGGATGTGGCTGTGATATTTCTCTCACTTTGAGAGCGAATCACAAAGAAGAAAAATTTCCCAGTATGATAGATGACCTTCCAGCATTTCTTTGAAGATATAAAGGAAATATCACTAGGAGGGATTGCCTCAAGTATCTTGTACAATTTCCTGTTCAAAGTAATAATAACACTATGAGGCATAGACTCATATACAACATGACGTTTCCATAAATAAGGTTGGCCCAAAAGAACATTAAAAACTTCGAGAGGAGAAACATCACACAATAAATCATCTTTGAAGGG
>ML828380.1:14963-27736 GCA_009831015.1 Picea engelmannii
ATTAAAATAATATAAAAACGAAATGGAATAGTAAAAAGTTAATAAATATGAGTAAAAACTTCTTTTTACCATTTCATTGTTACTCCACCCAAACTTTGTTCCAAGAACCCCCTTTTTTCTTCAAACTTCCACTGTTGATTGCACGAGGTACAGTGGACCATTTGACAAACCTATTCTGTAGGATAGGTAATCTTCACCTTCTTCAACTTTTCATGGATTCATTTTCACTTTTCATTGGTTAGAAATGGCATTTTAGGTTGCATTTTGTAGGGTAATTGCACTTGGAGGTCACCGCAGGTGCCCTATATTGTGCACCACGACAACCCAGAGTCATTGCAGGTGACCTTTAAGTTACAATGTGACGAATCTGCACTGTACGGGCTAAAAATCCTGCGACGTGCACAAAGTAAAAATGTTTTTAAGATGCTTCTTCCAATAAAATGTGTTCAGGAGAAAGATGAAGATACTAATGCCTCTTTTGTGTTCCATTTCAAGTTTTCTATAAAAAACATGCTGGAATGGAGAGAGCGGGAACATGAGGATGAAGACTACTTTACCGGTAATGACCCTGGAATAGTAAATACTCTCAGCTAGTGTGGACTTCTATAATTCTTAAAGATCCAGGGCATGAGGGCCCAATTGATATTGATGGAATACTTGGCCCATATGTGGGACATATATCAACAAGTATTCTGTGTGGGGACTCAAATCCTTGAGATAGATATCGAGGATATCTACTTTTTGACTAGGTTGTCTCACCGAGGGGCTTGAGGTATACTGACTGGTAGTAGAGGAGGCAGCGAGCATATAAGCTATTATATCAGTGCACATTGTGTTCCAGGTGTTGAGAGACATAATGAAAAATTCTCCATCCGAGATGTCTGTGACTTA
Organism: Picea engelmannii; assembly: GCA_009831015.1. Lineage (NCBI taxonomy): Eukaryota > Viridiplantae > Streptophyta > Pinopsida > Pinales > Pinaceae > Picea > Picea engelmannii. The sequence continues at coordinate 15,855 of ML828380.1, forward strand.
CCTTTACGAACAATCCTATACACCATAGCGTGTATGGAGGGGAGCACAGATCCTCATATAGCCATTCAAAGAGATTTCCAGTATGCACTGGAATGCATGGATCCCCATGTTTTCAAATGGAGTGATGGGGTTCTTAGAAGCATGAAGAAACAATTGACCAAGTGTAGGAGGGGTGACCTAAAACAATTCGGATACGGATCGATTTTGGTGTCCTTCTTCCTGGAGAGGGTTCCAAACTTACACCTACATGTAGAGTGGGGCATATAGGCCCCACAAGATCCAAGAATGAAGAGGTGGCGTGACCTCATGGCTCGACATGTAACTGCGCCTATCATCAAGTATAATGACGTTTTATTTAATTGGTTGAGACCCCAGATGTTTATGGTAGATGACTACGCATACACTGGCTTGGATTTCCAAGGTGACCCAGAATTGGTTCTTCCTGAAGGTTCTCAGTGGGGGAAATTAGGTAAGAAGTAAATTTTGTTTTTATAATGTTTTTGTAATTTTTAAATATGATATGTTTTTATGTTCTTAATCTGATGAATAATCAAAAATCTCTTTGATGTTGCATATGTGGGACCTCATCGATCTCCAGGTTCATCTCCCATTCAGAGGCAAGGGGAGAGAGTCAAGGTAGCAGGATTAGCCACAACCGAGTACGAGGCTATAGAGAAGAAATTGGAGGGACTGACAGTGGATGTCCCAGATGCCTCCATTGATGAGATCCCAAGACACTATCAGCACCATACAGTAGGCATATCTGCATCCATTGGTCGACCACTCCATAGAGTAGCAAGGGCAGTCGCGTGTTATCGTGAGAAACATCCTTGATGCTATATTTGTATATGAAGCCATGTGCTTCACATTTTTGACATTTTGGTCTTCGGACAAAGACACTTTTTGTAAACACTTTTATCTTTATATATATGAGGCTTCTACCAACTTACTTGTTGTATATACAAAGTGTGATTGGGTTTTATAAATTTCTCAAATGTCTGTCTAACACATAATTAGCCAATGCATTTGTTAATGTATTTAGACATCTAGGATTGTGTTGATATTAAATGTAATCAAAATGATGTTCCAAGAGGTGAATTCATAAATATACTCTTAATAACGTAGGACTTTGAATGGAATAGACGTTACTCAATTGTAAGACTACTAACCATGAATTGAGGCATACAACAAGACGACGGATTCCAAGAGACACAACGTCGGTCAATAATTTGATGACTGCATTGTATGTCACGATATTATTAGTTGCACGACCAAGGAAAACACCATGAAGACTAATCAACTCATCTGTTGGTGCGTAGATTTCCCAAGAAACAGATGCTAAGTTCTGAGTACTGTGACTAGTGCCATCAAAGCCAATGCAGGGTAGCAAAGACACCGACATATGGAAACAAAACACAATGCAAGGTAAGCAGTTGAAGGTTGAAACCAAACAATGAAAAATAACACAAGAGTATGATACACTAAAAGTACAAGAACTCATGAAAACATGACTTAAGCATAGTACTTCTTTAAGTAAATCTCATTTTGGGGCTCACTCAAAGGGATACCATCATAATCGACTAACTCATAAGCTCCCTTCTCCAACACATGTTTGACAATGAAAGGACCTCGCTACATGGTCCTGAATTTACCGACCCCTAGAAAATCATGATCCTATTCATACAGGAGAACAAGATCACCTTCAGAAAAAACACGTGGCTTGACATGCTTGTCGTATTGGGATTTAACATGTTTCTTATGAGTTTCAATAACTAGGGCGACATCGCAACGGGTTTCGTCTAATTTCATTAAATACAAAAGACACTCTTATTCAGTAGAGGTATTGGGGAGAATTTCAATGGCCAGTTTCAAAGACGATATTTCACATTCAATTGGCAAGATAGCGTCGATACCATAAACTATCTGAAAAGGTGTAAATCCCATGACAGACTTGACAGATTTCCGATAGGCCCACAATGCGGAGAACAACATTGTGTGCCAGGTTGTCTTATGAATTCCTATCATCCTTCAAAGCATTGTAATGCAAAATTTGTTGATTACTTCAACTTGGTTATTGGCTTGTGGTTAATAGGGGGGTGAGTTTTCATTATGAAGACCCAACTTTTCAGTAAGTTCGGACATCATGAAGTTCTGAAAATGACTACCGTGATCAGTAACGATAACTTGAGGAATACCAAATCGAGTAATGATATGATTGAATATGAAAAATGTTGTAGTTTTCCCAATGTTATCAAATGTAGGCATCGCCTCAACCCATTTAGTGAAATAATCCATAGCTACAATGATGTATCCATGCCCCTTGGCCGAGTGAGGGTTACATGTCATGAATTCAATGCCCAATTTGGTGAATGGACCAATGGAAACTACAGGATGCAAAGGAGCAATATGAGATCTTATCTTGTTGTTATAAGTTTGGCAAGCATGGCATTTCTGAACAACAATGATGCAATCCTTAAATAAAGAAGGACATAAATAGCTCGCTCATAAGATCTTTTGGGCAATGGCATACCCAGAGATATGACCACCACATGCTCAAGAGTGGTAGTCATTCAAATCCTTCTCAGCTTCGTCGTAAGTGAGACATTATCGAAAAATCGAGTCAATACTGCGGAGATAAAGGGTATCATCGAGAATGATGTATTTTCGAGCTTGATAGTGTATGCGACGACGATCTGTACTAGAGAGATCAGGTTGGAAAGTTTGAGTCTTGAGATATATAATTATATCTCTGTACCATATGTCATCAGAACTGATTAGAAAAAGGAATTCATCAGGAAAGGAATCCTCTGCCACATTTCCTGTCTTAGTGGAGGGAAGGTCACATATCAGTTCGATGAAAACCAAAGATTTCTTAGACTCAGCATGTTCAAACTCTAAGTTGAACTCCTGGACAATCGTTATCCATTTGGAGTACTTGCCCCCCAGAAATTGTCGCGTAAGGATATGCTACATGTGGTTGCAATTAGAAATAACGGTGGTTTTGCGTAATAGGATATAATGATGAAAACGTTGGCCAACTTGAACAACTACCAAGTCCAGTTTCTCCACATGGAGGCATTTGGTCTTGGTGGTCATGAGGCTTTGACTCAAATAGTATATCACATGCGAATCATGCGAATCATCCTCTTGGACTAAAACCATGGAAATGGTAGAGTCCGAAGCAACTAAGTAGAGTAAATAATCCCGACTATAGTCAGGGGGAAACAGTAAGGGTGTATGGGTTAAGGAAAGTTTCAAAGATTCAAAGGATTTGTTCATGATATCGTCCCATACAAACTCGTAACCTTTCTTAAGTATCCGACTGAATCCTTTTGTAAGTTCAGCATAATTTGGGATGAAACGATGTAAACAATTTTCCTTCCCTTGTAAACTTTGGAGCTGGCGTAAAGTGAAAGGAGGAGGTAGATTAAGGACAAACTCAACCTTCAAAGGGTCTACATGAATCTTGTGTATCGACAAAGAAAACCAAGTAGTCGTCCAGACTCCACACAAAAGACACACTTGTGTGGGTTTAAGCGGATATGATAATAATGACATCGTACGAAAATGGCCTTCAAATGTTCCAGGTGGTCTTGGTGACACATGGAATGCATTGGTAGATCATCAAGATAAGGTTGAACAATGTGCTTAATATCATGGAAATCATAAGACATAACACGCTAAAAATTCGTGCCAACGTTCTTGAGATCAAAGGGTAATTTACGGTAAGAAAAGGTCCCCCAAGGGAAAATAAAAGTGGTCTTGTGTTGGTCTGTGGGTAAGATGTTAATTTGATTATAGCCAGAGAAACCATCCATCAAAGAGAATATCTCACTTCCGGCACAGTCGTCGACGATATGGTCAATGAAGGGGGTTGGGTAATTGGCTTTAGGACAAGCCTTATTGATGTCACTGTAATATACATAGACGCAGATGGTACCTTGTTTCTTATTCACCAAAAATAGATTGGATACCCAATCAATCAAAGCCACGGGATAGATAAATCCACCTTTAAGAAGTTTTTCAACTTCATGCTTGATAGCAGTAGCTTTATGTGGGTGCACTAGGCGAAGTCTCTGCCGAACAAGTTTAACATCCAGGTATGTCTTAATCTCATGTACAATGATATCAGAGTCGATACCTGGCATCTCTTCGTAACTCCAAGTGAAAACATCGCGAATTTCTTGAAAAAGAGCTTTCTATTCGTGAACCTCATTGGTAGGACAGGAGGCTCCAATATGAAGATTCTCCATGACTCTAGGTTTAATAGATATGTCTAGAGGAATAGTAGGTGAAATGTTTCTCAAGTTCCCTTTGTACAAAACATTGTGTGATGACTCAAGAACTGAGGAAATAAAGACAACAATCGACGAAGTCAGAATCCATTGGTAACTCTCTAAGGTGTCGCGTTCGAGGAAGAAAATGGATTGATGATGTCCATCATCCCAAGGGGTGTATTCCATGGACATGACTGACATGATCATCTAGTCAGTAGGAAATATCACATGAAATGGATCAGGAGATGAATCATAGAGAGAAGGAGAGGAGGGTGTTGCTGATTGAATATCTTGGTAAGAGGATTTGACTGGACTTAACGACATCTTGTCACCATAACGAGAGTAATCACCAGGGCTAGGAACCACCCATGGGTCATATGATTTAGCGGATTCAAGAACAGTGGTGGATATCATGTTAATAGAGGTAACAAAAGGAGGGGGAATGTCGGGTTGTGGGATTGGAAATGTACCCATCAAAGTAGAATCTTTTAGAAGACCCACGCAGACATTCTTGTAACCAATAGGTTTCTGAATGAAAGGAACATTGCTAGTACAGGAATCAGAAGTAAAATAGGCAAGTTGGTAAACAATAATGAATTTTCATTGGTGGAGGAAACATACCACACAAAAAAGGGTAGACACAACTGCATGCATGGAATCAATCTAGCTACGATCGAGTAAAATGTTATAATCATGAGGTGCATCAAAGACCTCAACCTCAACATTGACCGATTTACCTTCCAACGTAATAGACAATGATGGAAGAACACCGTAGGGTTTAAAGCATGTACCATTGAAGGCCTTAAGTTTATTGTGTGATTCCGTGAGGGTAGGAGAGCCAATGGATTTCCAACAAGTAACGAACATGACGCAAGTTGAGGTTCCTTCATCAATAACAGTTCTACAGATATTCTTGTTTTCAACAATAACTTGTATCTGGAATGCTAACTGAGGAGGAAGCCTTGGAACATGATCTTCCAAGTCAAATATTATGAGATTAGTATCCATGGGATCAATTCCATCGATGGCCTCTAACAGTGCCTTCCATTGGGTTGGGAAACTTTGAAGGACTTTGAGAGCTGACATCGTCGAGGGTGCTTGCCCAATATCTTCTACAACACTGTAGTTTTGTGTAGCATGAGCGTGAGGGTTAAATGAATAATTTCAAACAATGCCCTTGGGAGGAGGGGGAAGGACTGTATCGAGACCCGATCCTTCGATATGAAGAGGACCGTTGGGAGGTGAAGTAGAGGGATAAGGTTGAACCAACGAAGGTGGTATGTCATCAACTTTCTATTTGGACGGAGAGTAATCTTTGGCTCGAGTCACGACTGCAACTTCGTTATTTTTAGAGTCACCAATACACATAAGGAAATAGGATGAATTAGAAGGGGTAGTTTGGTCATGAATGACTAGTTGGGATTGTTATTGAGAAGGGAAAGGTTGTGACAAAATGACAGGTGTAGAAGGCTTCCCGGTCCCTTGAAGGAGCTTAGTAACTTCATAACTTCTTGGAAAATATTTCGTGTAATGATCGTCACCACAGATAAGGCAGGGGTGATGAGGCTTACATTTTTCTTTCTCAAGAACACTTTGTGTTTTGGATTTATTAGATTGTGGAATATTATTATTGTCCTCCTTGTTCTTACCCTTCCCTTTCTTTTTTCCAGTAGGTTTCGATTGGACAGAATTAACTTCAATAGTCTCATTGGTGGAAGGAGTAGGAGTAGTAGTATCTTGTGCATTGGAATGATTGGATTTGGGATTATTGTGATTGGAATGCATCAATTGGGTCTCAGTGTGGAAGGTGCCAATCACACCATCAAAAACATGAGAGGTTGCTGAAGGTTTTGGGGTAGGGTTTGTGGAAGGACGAGGAGCGTCAGGGATTAAATCATAAAGTGTTCCCATTTTTGAATAAATGAGATCAAGGTACTGAGCACGACTAATCACCTGCTCTTCAGTGACAACATCACCCATGGAGACATCATGAGCGATAGGTCCAATGAATGATTTGGTAAACCACTTGGATAAGAGTTGATTAGGAAGAGGAAATTTGATTAAACGTCTTCTTCTCCTCCACTCATGAATGTGATCGAAGATATGAGTGGATGAGGATTGCTTGAAAGAACTCAAAATTTTAGTTCTTGTATTGTAGTGAATTGGCAACTGGTAATGTGTTAGAAAGGCCATGGCTAGGGTGTTAAAATAATTGAAGAAACCTCGAGGTAAATTGATCTACCATTTTGCTGCCGAACCCGTGAGATTTCATTAGAAAAGTCACAGTCTGATGGAGTCATCCATCAAGGAGTTGGATGAACACCACAGATGAAAAGTCATAACATGATTATTAGTAGATCTTCTCTTGCTCAACCGTCAAATTCAGGAATGTTGGATGGTAACTTGGTCGGTATGACGGGCCAATGAGGAGAGTGTAAGATAGGATCATTCATAATCCTAGATAGATCAGGTAAGTCCAAAGTGGCCAAGAAAGGCCACTGTTGATTCACTTGTGGAAATTGGTAGTTCTGAGGAGGAAGTCATGTAGGTATACCAGTAGGATCGTAAGTAGTCTGCAAATAATTAGCCAGTCCTTCTAGACTCGACTGTGGAGGGTTTTGGGACATATAGCCTATAAGGTGGGGTTGGTTAGAGGGGTTCCCTTGGTAAGGGGCACTAGATTGAATGCCCTGACCCCAAGTGGGATTCAAGGAACCTAGATATAGTTGAACAAAGTTAGGGGGTACAAAAGAGTTAACTTGAGGATGGTGCCCCCGAGACGATTTCAGATTTCCTTGGGCAAGGAGGTTCCAAAGTTGGGATAGTGATACATGTGTGTTCTTTCCATACAGTGGGTTATGGACTCCAACCTGAGGTTTCCCCGCAAGTTAAGGTTGTGCCCCAATTTTAGTTTGACCACCAAATTGAGGTTTCCCCCTAGCTTGAGGTTGACCTCCAACAAAAATATGGTAACCAGAAGTGAATGAGCGACTGATGCCTCCAACTGGATTGGAGCCACTAGGTCTAGATCCTCCAAGCAAAGGTGGATGAGACCCTCTAGAGAGGACCTACGCAAGTGTAGGAACAAATCCAACAACAACATTATACCCAGGGGGAACAAAAAGTATGGATGGAACTTAGGTAGGGATAGCAACAGAAGCATTCAGAGATCGATACCCGGGGGGAAGTGATGGATTTGGTCTAGATGGAAGCGGTGTCCCAATAGGATCTTGGGAGATAACCACATTTCTGGTAGGAATTGTAGTGGCTTGCAGGACCATAGTAGAATGGGCCATCTGAAGAGTAGGGATAGAGTGAAAACCAATCAATATTTGGTATGAAACAATGGCGACACTACTAGTAGTACCCGTGAAATGGTAGAAAGGTATCGTGTAGGTGAAAAAGGTATCAGGCACTTGTGATACTACAGGTCGATCACGACTCGCTCCTAAGTTACCGTAAAGGTCACAGACTGTCAAAGGAATGGAACAAGGAATATAAGTTCCAAGAATGTGAGTTAGGGTCCTAAATGATTCACTATAAAAAAGTGGATCCTATACTCCAGATCCTACGTTAGGTCCAATAGATATTCAAGTATTATCAACAACAACAATTTCTCCATTCGAGTTCATGTGAAGTATACGTGCATCTGGCCTAAGAGGGGGGAGTCTAAAAGCCTCTAAAGAGTCTGAAACAATTTGAAATCCTTCTAAAGAGTGTGTGCTTCAAACTTCCGAAGCAACTTCATGATCAAACGCTCCCTCAGGAGAGCTTTCTGGTGAGTTAGGAGGCAAGGGTTAGAAATCCTCTGGATTTTTTGGGGGTATCCATTGCATCCTACGTGAACGGAAAAGGTTGATGTTGCTCGATCTAAGTAAAGAATGAAAAAAATCTATGTCCGAATAGAGAGAACAAACAACACTCATTAATAAAATCTGGGAATCAAACCAAGCAAACAAACCTGCTTATCTCAAAGTCACTAGTTGGTGATGAAATCCAACGTCGTGAAATCAAGACAAGAAGGAGCGGGGATAAGCGGGCAAAATAGGTACATTTATGACCTTCTTAATGGACTTACACCCTAGTGCAATCTCCCACACATAATAGTGGGTATACCCTCCAAGGAGCCCGAGTGAGTTTGGCCAACGTCGATTCTAGGTACCGTGAAGACTTGCCCCTGCATAGTCACCTTGTGTAAAGACCCTAAAGAGATAGGCTACTAAGGTTATAAACTACAAAAATGATACTCGGGGAAACATTCGACAGTCCGATCCATGCGCAAAGGTAGGGTATCTAGCCCGAAATCAACTTGAAATAATTCCACTCATCATTGTGGGTATACCTTCAAGTGACCCCCATAATACGTGCAATATCTACACCAAGAACAACAAAGGAGGGTGAATAACTCTTCTAGTCTTAATGCGACCTCATGTTTGACTCTTGTGTGAGAAGGGCTTCCCAGGACAAAATGTAGCAATTGGATTTGAACTCTCCCTATCACAAGATACTATTGTGTGTTTTGATGCTTTGGAGAGTGTACCTCACAACCTATTCCAAAGCGCTATCCTAGAGAATGTTGGTGTAAAATATCCCTAGAAAATAAAAGGTACTAATTAAATTTTAGATTTACGATGTATTTTAGAGGCTGTTGCTTACTCAAAAGGAGATGGAAGTGAAACTGTTGATGTCATGACCTTGACCCAATAAAATGTAAAAAGATATGAATGTGCAATTTTCAATTCAATGAACTCTAGTTACAGTAGGGAGAAGGTATTTTTATTATGAAGTACAAAAATCTACTAATTGCAATTCCTTAATTTTGAATGAACACTATTCCAAATAACCATGAACTACAAATTTTCCAATTTCTTCTTATATTTCGAATGTAAATTTTTTCTTATAAGAGATTGCTAAAAATAATAAATGACTTCAATTCTTCCTTTCCAAGATAAAAATCAGAGGTATGATGACGAAAGGAAAACACAATCTAAGAAAATCGAGACACTCTCAATACCATTCCCAAATCAAATTCATAATGTAAACAAAACAAAAGAGACAAGAAAAACTCTTGACATAAGCAAGTAAAAAGTGTTTCTTAATTAAAAAACAATCTGACAAATAAAATGAATCCAAAACTCAAAACAATCCAAAGAACCTTTGTCAAACAAGGACTCGGATGAATATCCGATATTATATCCTTGTGACATTGAGTATGAGAAAAAACTTGCAAAAGTCAAAGAAAGACTTTCAATCATTGAAAACTAACTACAAGAAAGCTCCAAACTCAAGAATCAATCAATCATGGGCACAGGAAGTTTGTCCCAGGATTTGAAGACAAATATAGGTGGTGAAAAGAAAACTAAATCACTCCAACAAAACCTACAGGAGTCGTAGCAGGTTGGGCATAAGACACAACACGACGAGCAAGGGTCGCCATAGACCACTGGAAGAGCAGAGTGCGATGTATTCTCACTAGAATAGATAAGTAGAGGGAGATGAGCAAGGGTCATCACAGGCTGTCAACAAGGTACCATGCGACGAGCTCTGTAAATTTTGAAAAATTGGGAGAAAGACAAAAAATCCAAAAGAACTTTTGAACCCAGGGAGTCTAAATGGATCACCCACAGACTCAGAGAATGAAAATTATCAGGAGAAGGCAGGCTAAAATAAATGGGAAGCAAAAAATAAAAAGGAGGTCATATCCCCAGTATGGTTGCCAATTTTGTTATGGGACTTATTGGTAAATGCAGACATAAATAGATCTCCCTAGATCCACCTAGATCTAGAACAAAACAAGACAGGACATGATGCTTTCCCTAATCTCTAATCATTGCGTTTACTATCAAACGAAAGATATGCAACATACCATTTAAATATTGCTTCCTCTTGTCATCATCATCCTAGATCCGCTCCAGTGCTCCTGTGATATTAGATCTGCAAGAGAACACAAGTAACCAAAGTGAAATAAAAATAACATACTCAAAGAGAACCTAAGTATGTGATCAAGGAATCATACAATAAAATGAGATGAGTTTTATGGGAAAGAAACATATCACTATATTATAAATAATGAAAGTGGAAATTAAAACCAAAGCCTTGATGTTGCAAGGTCCCCTTCCAATGACCCTTTTCTCCAACACACACACTTGCTCCAAACTTGAATGAAGAATATCCACAATGACTTGATGAACTTAAATGAATCTCTCAAGAATGATCCAATGCAGAATTATCCATACAATCTTAGCCAAATTCAACCTTCATTAATCTTAATTCCTTGCTTAAACTTTTCCATGAGAAATCCCTCCTTATATAGGGGAAAGAGAGATGGTTAAATAGATTAGGATGATCCCACCAAATCAGAGAAGCGAGTAGGATCCCAACCATACAGGTGAAACCTCACCTTCTAGAAGATTCCCTTCTAGAACTTTCATGAAGGTCAACATTTTCTTAGCCTTTTGGCATCGTCGCACCCCAGTTGTAGAGAAGCATGCAGAGACATCACAAATCATCTTTAGGGCATCATGTGATGACCAGGCATCATCGCATATTTCTTATGATGCAGCTTGCGATGACCAGGCATCATCGCATCTTTCTTATGATGCAGCTTGCGATGACAAGGCATCATCGCATCTTTCTTATGATGCAGCCTGTGATGACTAGGCATCATCACATCTTTATTATGACACAACCTTCTATGATCCTCCTTAATAAGGTTTTTTGGAAGAGAAAGCCAGTCACCTTTCTAATGAAGATAGGGTCTTTTGGGAACATGAACATATGCTTGTCAATGGATCATTTAGATGACCAAAATAATGTGTAAAACTTCTCACTCTGCCATGAATTCATGGTTGACCCCGGACTGAAACAACATCCTAAAGTTCTCTTTCTGTCAGAAACACTTCCCATAGAATATGAATCATTATAACCAATCAGTCTGAAGTCATTATCTCCATTATAACTAAGACCAAAGTCCAATGTACCCTTAATATATCTCATCACATCTTTTGCATCAACAAGGTGAACACGTCTGGGATATACCAGATACTGAATCAAGGTGTTCACAACAAAACATGTATCTGGCTTGGTATTTTTTAGTTACATCAAAGATCCAATGATCTGTCTGTACAGTGTAGCATGAACCAATTATGATGAAGTAATAACCAGGAGCTTAAACTATGTTTCCATGGGTGTGTTCATGGATTTACACTCCAACATATCTAACCTCTTCATTATTTCAAATGAATACTTCCCTTGGTTAAGGAATATCTTCTATGGGCTCTTCCAAACCTCAAGACCTAATAAATAATGCATGAGGCCTAGGTCTTTCATCTCAAATTCTGTAGCGAGCTTCTTCTTACAATCAGTGGTGATATTTTCTTCATCTTTCAAGAATACATCATCTACATATAGTAGCAACATCACTGGATCATAATTCATAACCTTGAGGTAAAGGTTAGAATCAACTTTACTCTTGGTAAAGCCCAAGCTCGTCAGAAAACTATCAATTCTTCAATATCAATCTCTAGGAGATTTCTTTAACCCGTACAAATATTTCTTCAACCTACATACATGAGTCTTTATATCTTCAACTTCAAAACAAATTTT
>ML828380.1:30127-40902 GCA_009831015.1 Picea engelmannii
ATCAATCAATCACTTGACATCAATCAATCAAACCATTGGCATCAATGACAACATGATCCAACACATGGTACACTTGCTTCAAATCCATCTTAATATTCACAATCATGTGCTAGCTCTATGTGCTTTCTACAAAGCATTGTCTGTCTCACTACCTGAGACTATGTCCTCTAATATCTATGCAATTGTTCCTCTAGAACTAGGATTTTGCACCTGTAGTTTCTCTGAAGCTGAGAATGGTCATTCCATTCTCACTATGACTGTTGAAATATGAGAGTGACTCCTCTACTTCATCACGACAACAACTTTATCTTAAACTAAGAGTGGCTCAATAACTGATACTGAATATAGCTCTTCTCCTTTCATGGAGGTAACTCTATTTTCTATTGTAGCCATGTTTCCATGGCCTGACTAATGTACTACACCAAATTCCACTCAATTTTAAATATGGGGATTTCTCCCCCTAAATCTCATATTGTATATGAATCATGGTTGTTCTGGTTGTCTTCATGAATACTGGAACTATTTATTTAATTACTGGAGTAAGTGCCTCGTCATAGTATTATCCCTCTTGCTGGGAGAATCCTCTGGACACAATTCAGTCTTTTTACATCTACAACATGATTGATCTGTTATATCAATCTTGGAAGTCAACACTGAATTCCCTTCTATTATTACGGAAAAATCCATATCCCAGTCCTTCTAACTGGCTTCCTTCTCTATCACTGAAACAAGGGAATCTTCCCATCTGATCCTCTCTGAGATCAGGCTCACTCTGTTATTGATTTATTTTGAGTCTACAAAGACTTCATGGTATCTACAAGATATAATTGGTGTTGAATACCAATTCTTAATATGAAAATATGATTCACACTTCAAATGAATTCTTCTTCTTGTCAAGGTGGCTTCATTATCCTTTGAACAAGTCTACTGTGAATTTGTGTTCTAATGTTCGGTCATCTTTGGAGCCTTCTTCTCCTTACAATAAACCTCCATATGAGATACTCTGGATATCAAAAGATAGCTTCTTCTTCATCTTCTTCGGTACATGAATGTATATGGTCATGTACATATTTTTCTTCATGTCTCATCTATTTTGTTTCCTTCTGGAACCTTCACTATAGTTTCATCAAGGTTATCACCCATGATCTTCCTGAAACAAGATCAACAACAAACAAGAATAATATTATTTATAATAATAAAACAATAGTGAGAACAATCATCACAATAGCTCCTTTAGAGCTATTACTTGTGACCTCCCTGAAACAAAGATCAAAAGTAAGAAACACAATACGAAATGAGATCAACACTCTTTTAGTGTTGTGATCAAATGTTTCTCTATGGTAACCTGGAACCAACATAAGAGGTTTATCCTAGAGGAGATGTTAGTTGTATCTGGTAAATGATTACAATAAGCATTTATATCAATGTTCTCACATGCTACCAAGTATAATACTTTTCAAAAATTGCTACCTCAACTATGGTATTTACTTGTAATGAGGTAGTTATAAACTTGTCATGTGCAACTTTGGATCTTATTAACTTAATCAATCAAACCTAGAACCTGGAGTCTTGCCCTAAAGAATGAGTGTGTTTCTTTTCTTTCAAGTCTCCTTCACTCAATATGACAAGTACTTTATTCAACCTATCCTCTTGTACTAATACAATATGCTATCTTGACAGAAGTCTAAGTTAGAGAATAAACTCTAATCTCAATAGAATACCTTGTGTTTAATTTGACCATGGGTTAGTATTATGTTCATGTCGAAATTTCAATACAAATTAAGTATTTCTTGAGATTCTCCCGATCTAACAATTATACGCCACTGTTAAATACATAATCGCTTCTACTATTATTCTTGTGGAAAAACTTTAAACCACGATCACAAAGTGAAATATCAATAACACATAACACAGAAGTTTTACCAGGAAAGTGTAAAGCTAAAAACCCCACTATCATATATTATGTATATCATGAATCATGAAAAATTCTCATACAAAACTCTAATCCAAGAGCTCTCAGTACAATACAATCGTCTCACACTTTCATACACAAATCAACAAATACATGTGCCAATTCCTGTGTCCAGATAGCTTGCCTCCTCTGTACAAATCCTTGCAATTAGAATCCTCACAATCGAATACAAATTTCCTAGTTTGCACATGCTCATAAGCATATCCACTGCATGTGTGATAAAATCACAACTGATAGCCAAAATATTCTTTTCACCTATTATCTCAATTGGGTCTCCACTAGATATGACATGCATGTAGTTAACCGTGGTGAATCTTCAGTTGCATGTGAGTTCACTGATTGTGAATTAATGAATAATTAATTCACTGAACTCTCACTAGTGCAAGTTTAGTTACAACTAGTACAACTGATCTTAACTCACTTAAATACACTTATAGTTCTGTTACAAATACAACTCACTCAGTTATGAATGAAATAATAGATTAATATTTATTGTCCAATTTATTTAAGGGAAAAGTAATTTAGACACATATTTCTTGTTGAATTTTCAACACTCCCTCTCAAAAAGAAAGGGATTATCCTTCACCCCAATCCTGTCTCTGTGATATTTGAATTTTCTCCTGGTGAGCGCCTTCATCAGAATGTCTGCATCCTGATCTTCCATAGGAATGTATTGAAGCAACATGATCTTTTGCTGCACACAATCTCTAAGATGATGATACCGGATATCTATATGCTTAGATCTGTCATGAAACACATGATTAATAGAGATTTTAATGCAACTTTGATTATCACAATAAATCACTGCCAGATCTAAATGAGAACCAAACAAACCAACCAAGATCTTTCTCATCTAGATAGCCTCACATGCATCTTGACTTGCTGCCATGTATTCCACTTCTGCTGAACTGAGTGCCATGGATCTCTATTTCCTACTGTACCAAGAAACAACTATAGATACGATACTAAAGATCCCCCCTAATGTGCTCTTTCTGTCTGTTGGGCTGCTCGCCCAATCTGCATCCGTGAAGCCATGCAACTTCACCTCATCCATTTGTCTTTACCATAATCCATACTCACATGTGCCCTTCAGATATCTTAAGACATGCTTAGCTACCTTCCAAAATAGTTTGGTAGGATTAACCATCGCTTGAATTAACTGGTTAACCACATAGAAAATGTCCAGTCTCATGTTCACTAAATACATTAGTGAACCCACTAACCATCGAGAGACAATAGACTCCACTACTTCTCTAGAAGTAGCATCATCTTTCCTCCAGTTTCCTGGAAGAGGAGTATCCATGGGTTTGCATCCCTCCATGTGAAACTTACCCATTATATCTCTTGCATACTTTCCTTGAGACACAAAAAGTTCACCATCTCGCTGCCATATTTCCAATCCAAGGAAATAATAAAGAAGGCCTAAATCCTTCATCTCGAACTCCTTTGCAAGGTCATCCTTGCATGAGTGTATCAGCTGCTCATCACCAGTCATTATTAAATCATCAACATAAAGCACAATGATTAAAAGCTTACCCTCCACCACAATTTGGTATAGGTTTGCATCTGCTTCACTTTTGGTGAAGCCCAATCCAGTGAAATAACTGTCTATCCGAGTGTACCAAGCACGGGGTGCTTACTTCAACCCATACAATGCTCTCTTGATTCTACGCACATGTGAATCTCTGTCAAATATCTCAAAACCTTCTCGTTGTTCAATGTACACTTCTTCCTCAATGATCCCATTAAGGAACGTAGTTTTAAAATCCATCTGATGAATGCACCAGCCCATCTGCGCTGAGACTACAAGGATGGATCTTATGGAAGAGTACCTTGCAATAGGTGCAAAGGTCTCATCATAATCTATCCCCTTGATCTGTGAGAATCCTTAGGCCACAAAAATGGCCTTGTATTTCTCCACACTCCCATCAGCAGCTTGCATTACCTTGTAGATCCATCTCGAACTTACCACTGATTTATCAATCGATCTTGGGACAATTTCCCATGCACTGTTTTTGACAATGGAGTCATACTCCTCTACCATAGCATCAACCCAAGTGGGGTCCTGCATTGCTTCTTGAAAGGAAGATGGTTCAGTCACAATACATTTTCTCATGACAATCATGTATCCAATAAATCGATCAGGAGACTGTCTCTGTCTGCGTTGTGAAGTAGGGGCTCCTACATTCTGTGCAACATCTAGTCTCAATATGTCAGCTTCCATGGTGCGCTTTCTGCCATTTTTGATGGATGGCTCTGCTTGAGTGGTTTCCTCCAATTCATGAACCTCCTCATGTGGCTGGTCCACATCTTGAGACTCATCCTTGGGAACCAACAGTTCCTCTTCTGCATGCAAGTCTAGCTCCCTCTCAAGCGACAACCGCATGGCTTTCCCCTCATTGAATTTTATATCCTATCACATAACAGTCATCTTACTGTTTAGAAAATAAACACGATAATTATGGGGTGTTTCTGTGTACCCCAAAAATATCCCAACTTCAGCAGTCGGTTCCAGCTTCTTCCTGGCATCCTTGGTCACATGCACATGAACAGATGAGCCAATAATTTTAAAATGAGAAACATCAGGTTTCTTACCAGAAAAAGCTTCTTCAGGTGTACTCATGCCAAGTACTCTATGAGGACAACAGTTCTGCACATAAACCATAGTATTGTATGCTTCTACCCACAAATTCATTGGTAGGCCCTGATCATGCAACATCGCTCTTGTTGCACCCACGATCGTTCTGTTCTTTCTCTCCACGACCCCATTTTGTTGTGGGTTATGAGGCGCTATGAGTTCTCTTCGAATTCCTTCTCTGCTGCAGAAGTCTTTGAATTTTTTAGAGATGTATTCTCCACGGTTATCTCTCCTTAGAGCCTTCACTTGCTTCCCTGATTCGTTCTCTACCAATGCTTTAAACTCACAGAACTTTGAGAATGTTTGATCCTTCTTCTACATGAATAATATCCATCATTTATGAGAAAATTCATCAACAAAAATAACATAATACCTATGTTTTGTTGTTGAAGCAACCGAGAATGGTCCACACACGTCCGTGTGAATTCTCTCCAGGATCACTGAAGCATAGTTCTCCTTTTCATGAAAGGTGGACTTTACATACTTCCCCAGGGTGCACCCGTTGCACTGATCTAACTGAGCAAGTGTTCCCCTTGGAAGTCCAGTAGATATTTTCTACATGATCTTCAAGGCTCCATGAAGAAGATGGCCCAATCACCTGTGCCATAATTCACCCTCATCTAGACTCACCACTTTTTCTGCCTTGTCTATCATGGCACTGCAGCCATCTACCTCCAACATGTAGAGATTCTTAACTCGAATACCTATCTTATTGACTTGACCTATTTCTTTATGTCACAGGTAGGATTTTCCACTGCTAAAAACAACATCATAGCCTCTGTCCTCCAACATTGCGACTAAGACCAATTTTTTCTTCAGACCTGGAACATGCATAGCATTTTTCAATTGAAATGGTTTACTTGGATCCCTATGAAGGTAATGGTACCAATACCAGTCGCACTGTATCATCCATCGTCACCCATATCTATATGAATTCTGAGATCTGTCTCCTCCAAGTCAATGAAAGACTCTTTATCTCCTGTCATGTGGAAGGAAGCGCCACTATCCAAATACCACCAATCCCAATGCACTTGAATCCATGCATGCGATCAAAGTGAAGTCAAGTTCAAATTGTGAGACAAGAGCCTCACCAGTTGTAGCTCCAACAACCATCTTTTTCTTCCTCTTCTGCGGACAATTAGTAGCGAGATGCCCATATTCGTGACAGTGAAAACACTTCACTTTGGGCAAATCTAGCTTCTTGACTTTAGACTTGGATTTTGAATGGAATTTCTTCCCTTTCTCTTCCTTGCCATGGCAGTCAAAGCAAAATCCTCTTCATCATCATGCTTTGATGAAGATCCATCTCTGGTGTTCTGCCTGAACTCCTCTTGCACTAGATCTGACCATAGTCGTTCCCAATCTAGAAATTTTTCCCTTCCATTGACAGAGTCTTGATAATTGTGCCAACTCTTGGGAAGTCCTAGGAGCACCAAGCTCACCAAATCATTATTAAGGACTATTATTCCCACACTTCCAAGCTCATCCTAACATTGGACAAACTTCGTGAGATATTTTGGAATGGTGTCACCCTTCTCCATCTTGATCTTACTGAGTTTATCTTTGAGCGCCAATTTCCTATGGTCGCTACTGTTTTGGAATAGATCTGTCAAATCCTTCCACATTGCATGTGGTGTGGTTTTCCCATGGAGACTTGAGACAATTTGGTCTCGTACTCCCTCCAACAGAATCCTCCTCCCTTTTGCCACTTTCTTTTGCCATGTATCAAGATTTGCAGTATCTATCGCATCCATCTTAGGAACATCTTTGTCAATGTATTCCTTCAAGCCATTGTCTTTGAGTACTTCCTCCATCCTGTCCTTCCAAGAAATGTAGTTCAAGGTTCCCTTGAGTGCATACTCCAACCTCAAGCCATTGAAAGACATTTAGATATTGAATCAACTGTCACACCAAGAAAATCCCACAAATTAAAATATTATCCAACCACCAAAACTCAACTGCTACAATCCCTCTTTCCCTGGAAGGTTTGCACCCCACCTGTGAGTATCCTGAGGGAAGTTTGCACCCTACTTGTGTATAGCCTGCGAACTTGACTGGGAGGTTCACATTATGATGCACTGTAGGGTGAGGGAGGTTCACACCTCTCCCTTGATCAGCCTGCGAGAATGCTCAGGGAAGTTTGCACCTCTCCTTTGAATAGGGTGCGAGAATTTCTGTTTTGAGAACTGTGCATAGTCTATAGTACTAAATTTCACACCCTCCTAGAGATGGGACCTGCAAAAATGAAACAATTTTCGCACCTCACTTTCGTAGCTCTGTGGCCTCCATATCTCGGTGGCTCTGATACCATGTAGAAATTTCAATACAAATTAAGTATTTCCTGTGATTCTCCTGATCTAACAATTATACACCACTGTTAAATACATAATCACTTCTACTATTATTCTTCCAGAAAAAATTTAAACCACGATCACAAAGTGAAATATCAATAACACATAACACAAAATTTTTACCGGGAAAGCGTAAAGCTAAAAACCCCACTATCATATATTATGTATATCATGAAACAATCTCATACAAAACTCTAATCCAAGAGCTCTCAGTACAATACAATCATCTCACACTGTCATACACAAATCAACAAATACATGTGCCAATTCCCGTGTCCAGACAGCTTGCCTCCTCTACACAAATCCTTGCAATTAGAATCCTCACAATCGAATACAAATTGCCTATTTTGCACATGCTCATAAGAATATCCTTTGCATGTGTGATCAAATCACAACTGATAGCCAAATTGTCCCTTTCACCTATTATCTCAACTGGGTCTCCACTGGATCTGACATGCATGTAGTTAACCTTGGAAAATCTTCAATTGCATGTGAGTTCACTGATTGTGAATTAATGAATAATTAATTCACTGAACTCTCACTAGTGCAAGTTTAGTTACAACTAGTACAACTGATCTTAACTCACTTAACTACACTTATAGTTTTGTTACAAATCCAACTCGCTCAGTTATGAATGAAATAATAGATTAACATTTATTGTCCAATTTATTTAAGGGGAAAGTAAATTAGACACATGTTTCTTGTTGACTTTTCAACAATTCATAACTTCAACATACAACCTAGATGTCAAGATAATGTCATAACGAATAGATGCATATAAAATGATCAAACTTGAGGTGCATTATTCCTCTGAATGTGTTGGATTTGAGATCCTTTTGGATCTATGAAAAAATATCCCTTCTCCTGCAAGTACCCTTTATAATAATGCATTTTAAACACATGTAAGTACATACCTCTAACAGTATCTTGCTAGGGTAAGGTGCACTAGGACAATAACATAACAGTCCCAATACTTCAAAAAAATATTTCACTGCAACTAGTACTGCAGCTAGTGTTGGAACTACAACTGGTGCTACCACTGACATGAAGGAACCTACATTACAATTGCAATTGATACTGCAACTCCAACATCAACTTAGGGTTTTATGAGGAAACCCTAATTTTCAACTTTCAAATTTTGGAATTATGATCAAGGGACTATATGCATTGGGCTGAGGCGAGTAGGCTGGAGCAGTATGATTTAAAAAATTCAATTTTTACCCCTTAAAAATTGACCCGCGCCATTTTGGACTAGTACTTATAGTATTGGTTTTAGTTTCTTGGTTTTCTGGTACCATCCAAAAACTAGGGTTTCACTTTCCAGAGGCTCTAGCCACTGAAAAGGTGCACTCAAGGTGCCAATGAGTTTCCTAGGCTAGGAAACACTTCGCTAGATAGTTTTAGGCTGAAATTATCTTCCAATAAAAATTCCTAATTTTCTTGTACGACAACAATGACGTTTTTGGTTACCCAGTGAAAGGTTCTCTATTTAGTCAATCTTTGATACCATGTTAAATTTAGAGCTGGTATTAAGTTATTTTCAATTTAATAGATAATAATAGCATAAGTAGGATCACTGAAAGATACACAATCACAAGGTACACATCATTATCCATGTGGATATTGGTGGCCACCCACCTATTCTACTGACTCGAAAAACAATTTTCCACTTTGGCAGTTTTTCGACAGTTGTTCGGGTTCCAAACTTTCGGGGCTGTTTTGAGGCCCTAAAGGACATTTTTTATGGATTTGGGGCCCAATTGAATGCCAATGGCACTTTTTAGGGATTTTCGGCCCAATTGAATGCCAATGGCACTCACTTGGACTAGTCAAAAATTTTTCTTCTCGGTTAGACCTTTCCAACGGGCTATCGTGCACCTAAAACGAAGATCGTATGCAAAAGTTACGACCCTGGGAAGTTGATGTACTAACTTACCCAAACGGGGCCCACATGACTTTTGTTGCTTCATCTCCTAGGGTTAGGTTTTTGGATTTATAGGGTTTTTTACATTCCCGTTTATTGTAAAAGGCCTTCAGAGCCTCATTGTAACCATCTTCTTGCAAATGAGCGCAGTCGTCACATCTCTTCTTAGAGATAAGCTGCCACCATTCCAACAAGCTTGTTTTCTGCTACATTTTACAGTTTCAACTTATTTCCTTATTGAATAGAAAACCAATTTTACTGTATCTCTGTTATTTTGTCTTAAGCATATTTTAATAATCTGTTTTCATTTTGTTTTGATCATAAAATATGGATCAGTGGTATCAGAGCGGTCTGCTCCTTGTCATCTTAATGCATGTCTCCAATGAGGTCAGGGTACAAATAATTGGGTCTCGATCTTGTTTCTCTTGAGAAAAAAATCTCTCGCACGCCCAGGCAACCTCTCATGGAAGGAGAAAATAAATATGAAGAGATAGGAGATCCTTTCAAAATGTTGCTCGAGGAAGCCCTCACACAAAAGAGGAATGAGATGATGGATATTTTCGGGCAAATTCTTTAGTGGCTACCAACAAGTGACACATATTCCTCGAGTGGAGGTGTCACCCCCTTCAAGGTACAAATCAACTTTGATATTCATATATTTGAAGGTCAGATAAACATAAATGATGTAGACAAGTGGTTGAATCTACTAGAAGGGTATTTGTTTGTCCATAAATTTTTGAATAGAGAAAATATTACTTTTGCGCTCCTCAAAGTCGTTCCCCATGTCAAATATTGGTGGGAAAATTTATGTGACCAAAAGGAAAGAGAGGAACCCTCATTATTTACAGTCAAGGCCACCTGGGAATCCTTCAGGGATGTTATTAAGGAACAATAATATGCTTTCATAAGTTATGACAACTTGTATACCAAATGGACCACATTGCGCCAATAAAGAGACCAAGCAGTTACATAGTTCACAAATATCTTCCATACCTTGTGCACCAAGATGGGTATCAAATATTTAGAGCGACATCTAGTGCTCAAGTATCACGGTGCTCTGCATAGATATATCTAGACCAAAATGGAATTTCTAGACATCTCGTCCTTAGGCGCGAACTACGGATATGCCATCAAAATCGAGTAGAAGATCAAACAAAAGACACAACAATTTGGGCCTAGGAACCCCGCACAACAAAATATAGGAAAGGGAGTCCCCAACCCATAGAAAAAAGGACAAATAAAATATGGATAGTATCATGAAAACCAGTCCAAACCATAAGAAAAGAAGGACACCAGAAAGACAAATAAATATATCGGGAAGTGGTGTGACTTCCATAAGATCCCTTGGCATAAAACTTCTCATTTCCACTCAAAGAAGTTGCTGGTGGCCGAAGTGAAAGCCTCTGAATCAGATGTAGGTTCTGACTCTAAGTCATAACTACAAAGGGGAATATGAATCATTGATGCAGAACCCAGTGCCACTGTTGCTACCACCAAGCTCTATCCTGACGATCCAGACAAGACAGAAGAAGGAGAGTGCCTCTTCCATTCATAGATGTGGGTAAAAGGCACCCCATTGCACTTCATCATTGATAACGGTAGCTAGAAGAACCTCATCTCAGTAGAGGTCGTCAAGCAGATGGCCTTGCTAACAATGTCGCACCCACAACCCTACACCATTGGATGGATCCACCAAGTAAGCGATCTTCGCTTCAGCCAATAATGTCGATTGTAGTACGACATCAAGCCCTTCAAAGATGATTTATTGTGTGATGTTTCTCCTCTCGAAGTTTTTAATGTTCTTTTGGGCCAACCTTATTTATGGAAACGTCATGTTGTATATGAGTCTATGCCTCATAGTGTTATTATTACTTTGAACAGGAAATTGTA
>ML828380.1:49576-74671 GCA_009831015.1 Picea engelmannii
TCAAGATACTATTGTGTGTTTTTGAGCTTTTGGAGAGTGTGTCTCTCTTCCTACTCCAAAGCACTAGCCTAGCTAAATGTTGGTGTAAAAGAGCCCTAGAAAAGAGTTACTAGTTCAATTTTATATTACGCAATGTTTTTACAAGTTGTTGTTAACTCAAGGGCAATAGAAATGAAACTCGTGATATATGACTCTGACCCAAATAATGCAAGGATATGATGAAATAAAATTCGTTTCATTCGATGAATCCTAGTTATGGGAGAGAGCGATCAATTGCCGAATCAAACTCAATACTACAATGCAAATGCAATACTCAATTTCCTTTCAGATGCCAATGCAAACAATCATGTATTAATGAACAATTTCAATATGTCTTTTTCAAAACTTCAAAACTCTTAAAACTTTGATTTTCAATGTTCTCGCAAAAAGAAAAAACAAAAACTTGAAAGAAAACATGCAGTTCACTTTCCAGGAAGAACTTTGAATAATGAGAAAAGAAAATCAAATAATAAAGACTCAAACAAACAACCCAAGCCAATACTTTCAATGAAAGCAAAAACAAAAGCAAACTAAAGAGCTTCTCAATGTAAATGAAAATTTTGTCTTTTCGAACCAACAAGTACAAGAGAAACACAAAATACTCAACTCTCAACCAATCCCTGGTTCTCAGTGAGTCAGATACACTCAACTCTATAAGGCAGAGAGAATGACAATGCCAACAAAAGCTAAGAAATGAAAGTCAAGTTTCAAAGGCAAGAAAACCTAGAAAACCTAGATCAGTTCCAGCAAGCCAATTATAGCAAAAGATAGGTAAGTCACTGATTCAACAAGCCAAAGAGGTCCAAATCATCATAAATGAGCTATTGACAGGGTCAAAACTTGAATTCAAAAAATTTCAAAAACTGTTCGCAGGCTAGTGTGGAACACAGTGCGAGAAACTATGGTTCTTGCAGGCCACTTTCATGCAGCATGCGAACTATCTGCACTGAAATATATATGCAGGGTGCGAATAGTCAAGGTTCTCGTAGGCTGCTAATGGACACAATGCGGGAATCCCTGAAACTAATGAAAAATATGAAAGAGCAAGCAAAAACCAAATTGGCTTATAGACCCAGAAGGTCTCTCAGGGTATCTTGAGGACTCAGAGATAGACAAATCAAGAGAAAAATGCAAACAGAGAAAATGGCCACAGAAAGTTCAAAAAACCAAAAAGACAAAAGGGATAGTTCCCCAGTGGAGTCGCCAATTTTGTTATAGGATAATTCCGTGAGTGCGGACACAAACCGACCTCCCTAGATCCACCTGGTATCTAGAACAAAACAGGACAGAATAATACACTTTCCCTAGATCTAGCCTATTGAATGAACTAAGAGATAAGGGTTATGAACATACCTTATGGTTGCTTTCCTTATGTCTCTGTTGTTCCAAGATTTGCTCCAATTCTCTTGTCCCATCTAGATCACAACAAAACGAACCAATCGAAGTAAAGGCAGATTAAGATATTCAATGACTAGTCTATACATATGATCAAGGAATTACGTAATAAAGTGACATCATCTTTATGGGAAAGAGACATATTAATGTATTGCATTAATTGAAAGAGAAACTTACAACCTGAGCCTTGATGTCATAGGTCTCCTTTCGATGGCTTCTAGCTCTCACAGACACACTTGCTCATGCATGAAGAAAATCAACCACATGTGATGACCTTGCTGTTGTCTCTTGTTGCTGTAGCATCAGTCCTCCATACAGTCTTGCACTAATTCTCTAATCAATCTCTTGCTAACTTGATGAACTTATTAACTTAACCTTTTCCATGAGCAATCTCCTCAATATATAGGAAGAGATAGATTAGTTACTTGGATAGGGAATGATCCCAATATATCTGGAATGACAGTACTTGAGTAACCACTCGAAAGCCAACTCATCCTTCTAGAAGATTCCCTTCTAGAAGGTTCGAGATCTTTATCTTTTTCCCCTTTAAAATCATGTCCGCACCCTAACCATGAGTACAGTATGAGAAGTTCTCACCCCAGCTTAAGGTAGCCTGCGGGAAACAAGAATTCCCATAGGTGAATGTATAAGCAGCTTGCAAACATGTTTCAAAGTATGAAAGCTGGAAGAAGACAACTGTAACTTTTCTCAGGAAAGTGTCTTTGGTAAAGAGCTTGATTTCCCATCATCATGACATCATCATGACACCATCACAATGACCAAATTTGTGGATAACAATTATCCTTCACCCCAATCCTGTCTCTGTGATATTTGAATTTTCTCCTGGTGAGCGCCTTCGTCAGAATGTCTGCATCCTGATCTTCCATAGGAATGTATTGAAGCAACATGATCTTTTTCCGCACACAATATCTAAGATGATGATACCAGATATCTATATGCTTAGATCTTTCATGAAACATAGGATTAATCGATATTTTAATGCAACTCTGATTATCACAATAAATCACTGCCAGATCTAAATGGGAACCGAACAAACCAACCAAGATCTTTCTCATCTAGATAGCCTCACATGCATCTTGACTCGCTGCCATGTATTCCACTTCTGCTGAACTGAGTGCCATGGATCTCTATTTCCTACTGTACCAATAAAAAACTGTAGATCTGATACTAAAGATCCCCCCTAATGTGCTATTTTTGTCTGTTGGGATGCTCGCCCAATCTGCATCCGTGAAGCCATGCAACTTAATCTCATCCATTTGTCTGTACCATAATCCATACTGACATGTGCCCTTCAGATATCTTAGGACATGCTTAGCTTCCTTCCAAAATAGTTTGGTAGGCTTAACCATCGCTTGAATTAACTGGTTAACCACATAGAAAATGTCCAGTCTCATGTTCACTAAATACATTAGCGAACCCACTAACCGTCGAGAGACAATAGAATCCACTACTTCTCCAGAAGTAGCATCATCTTTCCTCTAGTTTCCTGGAAGAGGAGTATCCATGGGTTTGCATCCCTCCATGTGAAACTTACCCATTATCTCTCTTGCATACTTTCCTTGAGACACAAAAATTTCACCATCTCGCTGCCATATTTCCAATCCAAGGAAATAATAAAGAAGGCCTAAATCCTTCATCTTGAACTCCTTTGCAAGGTCATCCTTGCATGAGTGTATCAGCTGCTCATCACCAGTCAGTATTAAATCATCAACATAAAGCACAATGATTAAAATCTTACCCTCCACCACAATTTGGTATAGGTTTGCATCTGCTTCACTTTTGGTGAAGCCCAATCCAGTGAAATAACTGTCTATCCGAGTGTACCAAGCACGGGGTGCTTACTTCAGCCCATACAATGCTCTCTTGAGTCTGCACACATGTGAATCTCTATCAAATATCTCAAAACCTTCTGGTTGTTCAATGTACACCTCTTCCTCAATGATCCCATTAAGGAACGTAGTTTTAAAATCCATCTGATGAATGCGCCAGCCCATCTGTGCTGAGACTACAAGGATGGATCTTATGGAAGAGTACCTTGCAATAGGTGCAAAGGTCTCATCATAATCTATCCCCTTGATCTGTGAGAATCCTCACGCCACAAAAATGGCCTTGTATTTCTCCACACTCCCATCAGCAGCTTGCATTACCTTGTAGATCCATCTCGAACTTACCACTGATTTATGAATCGATCTTGGGACAATTTCCCATGCACTGTTTTTGACAATGGAGTCATACTCCTCTACCATAGCATCAACCCAAGTGGGGTCCTGCATTTCTTCCTGAAAGGAAGATGGTTCAGTCACAATACATTTTCTCATGACAACCATGTATCCAATAAATCGATCAGGAGACTGTCTCTGTCTGCGTTGTGAAGTAGGGGCTCCTACATTCTGTGCAACATCTAGTCTCAATATGTCAGCTTCCATGGTGCGCTTTCTGCCATTTTTGATGGATGGCTCTGCTTGAGTGGTTTCCTCCAATTCATGAACCTCTTCATGTGGCTGGTCCACATCTTGAGACTCATCCTTGGGAACCAACAGTTCCTCTTCTGCATGCAAGTCTAGCTCCCTCTCAAGCGACAACCGAATGGATTTCCCCTCATTGAATTTTATATCCTATCGCATAACAGTCATCTTACTGTTTGGAAAATAAACATGATAATTATGGGGTGTTTCTGTGTACCCCACAAATATCCCAACTTCAGCAGTCGGTTCCAGCTTCTTCCTGTCATCCTTGGTCACATGCACATGAACAGATGAGCCAAAATTTTTAAAATGAGAAACATTAGGTTTCTTACCAGAAAAAGATTCTTCAGGTGTACTCATGCCAAGTACTCTATGAGGACAACAGTTCTGCACATAAACCATAGTATTGTATGCTTCTGCCCACAAATTCATTGGTAGGCCCTGATCATGCAACATCGCTCTTGTTGCACCCACGATCGTTCTGTTCTTTCTCTCTGCGACCCCATTTTGTTGTGGGTTATGAGGCGCTATGAGTTCTCTTCGAATTCCTTCTCTGCTGCAGAAGTCTTTGAATTTGTTAGAGATGTATTCTCCACGGTTATCGCTCCTTAGAGCCTTCACTTGCTTCCCCGATTCGTTCTCCACCAATGCTTTAAACTCATAGAACTTTGAGAATGTTTGATCCTTCTTCTACATGAATAATGTCCATCATTTATGAGAAAAGTCATCAACAAAAATAACATAATACCTATGTTTTGTTGTTGAAGAAACCGAGAATGGTCCACACACGTCCATGTGAATTCTCTCCAGGATCACTGAAGCACAGTTCTCCTTTTCATGAAAGGTGGACTTTACATACTTCCCCAGGGTGCACCCCTTGCACTGATCTAACTGAGCAAGTGTTCCCCTTGGAAGTCCAATAGATATTTGCTACATGATCTTCAAGGCTCCATGAAGAAGATGGCCCAATCACCTGTGCCATAATTCACCCTCATCTAGACTCACCACTTTTTCTGCCTTGTCTATCATGGCACTGCATCCATCTACCTCCAACATGTAGAGATTCTTAACTTGAATACCTATCTTATTGACTTGACCTATTGCTTTATGTCGCAGGTAGGATTTTCCACTGCTAAAAACAACATCATAGCCTCTGTCCTCCAACATTGTGACTGAGACCAATTTTTTCTTCAGACCTGGAACATGCATAGCATTTTTCAATTGAAATGGTTTACTTGGATCCCTCTGAAGGTAATGGTACCAATACCAGTCGCACTGTATCATCCATCGTCACCCATCTCTATATGCATTCTGAGATCTGTCTCCTCCAAGTCAATGAAAGACTCTTTATCTCCTGTCATGTGGAAGGAAGCGCCACTATCCAAATACCACCGATCCCAATGCACTTGAATCCATGCATGCGATCAAAGCGAAGTCAAGTTCAAATTGTGAGACAAGAGCCTCACTAGTTGTAGCTCCAACAACCATCTTTTTCTTCCTCTTCTGCGGACAATTAGTAGCGAGATGCCCATATTCATGACAGTGAAAACACTTCACTTTGGGAAAATCCAGCTTCTTGACTTTAGAATTGGATTTTGAATGGAATTTCTTCCCTTTCTCTTCCTTGCCATGGAAGTCAAAGAACAATCCTCTTCATCATCATGCTTTGATGAAGATCCATCTCTGGTGTTCTGTTTGAACTCCTCTTGCACTAGATCTGACCATAGTCGTTCCCAATCTAGAAATTTTTCCCTTCCATTGACAGAGTCTTGATAATTGTGCCAACTCTTGGGAAGTCATAGGAGAACCAAGCTCACCAAATCATTAGTAAGGACTGTTATTCCCACACTTCCAAGCTCATCCTAACATTGGACAAACTTCATGAGATATTTTGGAATGGTGTCACCCTTCTCCATCTTGATCTTACTGAGTTTATCTTTGAGCGCCAATTTCCTATGGTCGCTATTGTTTTGGAACAGATCTGTCAAAACCTTCCACATTGCATGTGGTGTGGTTTTCCCATGGAGACTTGAGACAATGTGGTCTCGTACTCCCTCCAACAGAATCCTCCTCCCTTTTGCCACTTTCTTTTGCCAGGTATCAAGATTTGCAGTATCTATCGCATCCATCTTAGGAACATCTTTGTCAATGTATTCCTTCAAGCCATTGTCTTTGAGTACTGCCTCCATCCTATCCTTCCAAGAAATGTAGTTCAAGCTTCCCTTGAGTGCATACTCCGACCTCAAGCCATTGAAAGACATTTAGATTTTGAATCAACTGTCGCACCAAGAAAATCCCGCAAATTAAAATGTTATCCAACCACCAAAACTCAACTGCTACAATCCCTCTTTCCCTGGAAGGTTTGCACCCCACCTGTGAGTAGCCTGAGGGAAGTTTGCACCCTACTTGTGTATAGCCTACGAACTTGACTGGGAGGTTCACATTATAAGGCACTGTAGGGTGAGGGAGGTTCGCACCTCTCCCTTGATTAGCCTGCGAGAATGCTCAGGGAAGTTTGCACCTCTCCTTTGAATAGGGTGCGAGAATTTTTGTTTTGAGAACTGTGCGTAGTCTATAGTACTAAATTTCACACCCTCCTAGAGATGGGACCTGTAAAAATGAAACAATTTTCGCACCTCACTTCCATAGCTCTGTGGCCTCCGTATCTCGGTGGCTCTGATACCATGTAGAAATTTCAATACAAATTAAGTATTTCCTGTGATTCTCTTGATCTAAAAATTATACACCACTATTAAATACATAATCACTTCTACTATTATTCTTGCAGAAAAAATTTAAACCACGATCACAAAGTGAAATATCAATAACACATAACACAAAATTTTTACTGGGAAAGCGTAAAGCTAAAAACCCCACTATCATATATTATGTATATCATGAAACAATATCATACAAAACTCTAATCCAAGAGATCTCAGTACAATACAATCATCTCACACTGTCATACACAAATCAACAAATACATGTGCCAATTCCCGTGTCCAGATAGCTTGCCTCCTCTACACAAATCCTTGCAATTGGAATCCTCACAATCAAATACAAATTGTCTATTTTGCACATGCTCATAATCATATCCTTTGCATGTGTGATCAAATCACAACTGATAGCCAAATTGTCCCTTTCACCTATTATCTCAACTAGGTCTCCACTGGATCTGACATGCATGTAGTTAACCGTGGAAAATCTTCAGTTGCATGTGAGTTCACTGATTGTGAATTAATGAATAATTAATTCACTGAACTCTCACTAGTGCAAGTTTAGTTACAACTAGTACAACTGATCTTAACTCACTTAACTACACTTATAGTTTTGTTACAAATCCAAATCGCTCAGTTATGAATGAAATAATAGATTAATATTTATTGTCCAATTTATTTAAGGGAAAAGTAAATTAGACACATGTTTCTTGTTGACTTTTCAACAGTTCATAACTTCAACATACAACCTAGATGTCAAGATAATGTCATAACGAATAGATGCATATAAAATGATCAAACTTGAGGTGCATTATTCCTCTGAATGTGTTGGATTTGAGATCCTTCTAGATCTATGAAAAAATATCCCTTCTCCTGCAAGTACCCTTTATAATAATGCATTTTAAACACATGTAAGTACATACCTCTAACAGTATCTTGCTAGGGTAAGGTGCCCTAGGACAATAACATAACAGTCCCAATACTTCAAAAAAATATTTCACTGCAACTAGTACTGCAGCTAGTGTTGGAACTACAACTGGGGCTACCACTGACATGAAGGAACCTACACTGCAATTGCAATTGATACTGCAACTCCAACATCAACTTAGGGTTTTATGAGGAAACCCTAATTTTTCAACTTTCAAATTTTGGAATTCTGATCAAGGGACTATATGCGTTAGGCTGAGGCAAGTAGTCTGGAGCAGTATGATTTAAAAAATTCAATTTTTACCCCTTAAAAATTGACCCGCGCCATTTTGGACTAGTACTTCTAGTATTGGTTTTAGTTTCTTGGTTTTCTGGTACCATCCAAAAACTAGGGTTTCACTTTCCAGAGGCTCTAGCCACTGAAAAGGTGCACTCAAGGTGCCAATGAGTTTGCTAGGCTAGGAAACACTTCGCTAGATAGTTTTAGGCTGAAATTATCTTCCAATAAAAATTCCTAATTTTCTTGTACGACAACAATGACGTTTTTGGTTACTCAGTGAAAGGTTCTCTATATAGTCAATCTTTGATACCATGTTAAATTTAGAGCTGGTATTAATTTATTTTCAATTTAATAGATAATAATAGCATAAGTAGGATCACTAAAAGATACACAATCACAAGGTACACATCACTATTCGTGTGGATATTGGTGGCCACCCACCTATTCCACTGACTCGAAAAACAATTTTCCACTTTGGCAGTTTTTCGACAGTTGTTCGGGTTCCAAACTTTCGGGGCTGTTTTGAGGCCCTAAAGGACATTTTTTATGGATTTGGGGCCCAATTGAATGCCAATGGCACTTTTTAGGGATTTTCGGCCCAATTGAATGCCAATGGCACTCACTTGGACTAGTCAAAAATTTTTCTTCTCGGTTAGACCTTTCCAACGGGCTATCGTGCACCTAAAACGAAGATCGTATGCAAAAGTTACGACCCTGGGAAGTTGATGTACTAACTTACCCAAACGGGGCCCACATGACTTTTGTTGCTTCATCTCCTAGGGTTAGGTTTTTGGATTTATAGGGTTTTTTACATTCCCGTTTATTGTAAAAGGCCTTCAGAGCCTCATTGTAACCATCTTCTTGCAAATGAGCGCAGTCGTCACATCTCTTCTTAGAGATAAGCTGCCACCATTCCAACAAGCTTGTTTTCTGCTACATTTTACAGTTTCAACTTATTTCCTTATTGAATAGAAAACCAATTTTACTGTATCTCTGTTATTTTGTCTTAAGCATATTTTAATAATCTGTTTTCATTTTGTTTTGATCATAAAATATGGATCAGTGGTATCAGAGCGGTCTGCTCCTTGTCATCTTAATGCATGTCTCCAATGAGGTCAGGGTACAAATAATTGGGTCTCGATCTTGTTTCTCTTGAGAAAAAAATCTCTCGCACGCCCAGGCAACCTCTCATGGAAGGAGAAAATAAATATGAAGAGATAGGAGATCCTTTCAAAATGTTGCTCGAGGAAGCCCTCACACAAAAGAGGAATGAGATGATGGATATTTTCGGGCAAATTCTTTAGTGGCTACCAACAAGTGACACATATTCCTCGAGTGGAGGTGTCACCCCCTTCAAGGTACAAATCAACTTTGATATTCATATATTTGAAGGTCAGATAAACATAAATGATGTAGACAAGTGGTTGAATCTACTAGAAGGGTATTTGTTTGTCCATAAATTTTTGAATAGAGAAAATATTACTTTTGCGCTCCTCAAAGTCGTTCCCCATGTCAAATATTGGTGGGAAAATTTATGTGACCAAAAGGAAAGAGAGGAACCCTCATTATTTACAGTCAAGGCCACCTGGGAATCCTTCAGGGATGTTATTAAGGAACAATAATATGCTTTCATAAGTTATGACAACTTG
Organism: Picea engelmannii; assembly: GCA_009831015.1. Classification (NCBI taxonomy): domain Eukaryota; kingdom Viridiplantae; phylum Streptophyta; class Pinopsida; order Pinales; family Pinaceae; genus Picea; species Picea engelmannii. The sequence goes on from ML828380.1 coordinate 59,070, forward strand.
TATACCAAATGGACCACATTGCGCCAATAAAGAGACCAAGCAGTTACATAGTTCACAAATATCTTCCATACCTTGTGCACCAAGATGGGTATCAAATATTTAGAGCGACATCTAGTGCTCAAGTATCACGGTGCTCTGCATAGATATATCTAGACCAAAATGGAATTTCTAGACATCTCGTCCTTAGGCGCGAACTACGGATATGCCATCAAAATCGAGTAGAAGATCAAACAAAAGACACAACAATTTGGGCCTAGGAACCCCGCACAACAAAATATAGGAAAGGGAGTCCCCAACCCATAGAAAAAAGGACAAATAAAATATGGATAGTATCATGAAAACCAGTCCAAACCATAAGAAAAGAAGGACACCAGAAAGACAAATAAATATATCGGGAAGTGGTGTGACTTCCATAAGATCCCTTGGCATAAAACTTCTCATTTCCACTCAAAGAAGTTGCTGGTGGCCGAAGTGAAAGCCTCTGAATCAGATGTAGGTTCTGACTCTAAGTCATAACTACAAAGGGGAATATGAATCATTGATGCAGAACCCAGTGCCACTGTTGCTACCACCAAGCTCTATCCTGACGATCCAGACAAGACAGAAGAAGGAGAGTGCCTCTTCCATTCATAGATGTGGGTAAAAGGCACCCCATTGCACTTCATCATTGATAACGGTAGCTAGAAGAACCTCATCTCAGTAGAGGTCGTCAAGCAGATGGCCTTGCTAACAATGTCGCACCCACAACCCTACACCATTGGATGGATCCACCAAGTAAGCGATCTTCGCTTCAGCCAATAATGTCGATTGTAGTACGACATCAAGCCCTTCAAAGATGATTTATTGTGTGATGTTTCTCCTCTCGAAGTTTTTAATGTTCTTTTGGGCCAACCTTATTTATGGAAACGTCATGTTGTATATGAGTCTATGCCTCATAGTGTTATTATTACTTTGAACAGGAAATTGTAAAAGATACTCGAGGCAATCCCTCCTAGTGATATTTCCTTTATATCTTCAAAGAAATGCTGGAAGGTCATCTATCATACTGGGAAATTTTTCTTCTTTGTGATTCGCTCTCAAAGTGAGAGAAATATCACAGCCACATCTAAGGCCTCTATGACCAATCTTTGCACACAATAGAAGAAAGTGGATAAGGTCTTCGAAGAATACTCAAATATATTCTCCTCTCCTACCGGGGTAGCTCTTCATTGGCAAGTCAAGTATCCCATTGATCTGACCCCAGGCACACCACTACCCAATGGGCCAGTGTATCGTTTCTCTATGTTAGAAAACGAGGAGATTAAGAGGCAGATCCAAGAACTTCTCCAAAAGGGGCACATCCATCCCATCTCATCACCTTGTGGGAGCCCAATCGTGTTGGTGCAAAAGAAAGACGGGACCTGGCGGCTCTGCATTTATTACCGGGCCCTGAATAAAATCACAATTCGAAACTAGTACCTGATTCCTTGAATCGATGACCTCCTTGATAAACTCACAGGGAACAAATACTTCAGTAAGATTGATTTGAATTATGGTTACCACCAAGTTCCAATAAAACAAACAGATGTATGGAAGACTACCTTCAAGTCAAAAGAAGGTATTTTTGAATGGTTGGTCATGCTCTTTGGTTTGACAAATGATCCAACAAAGTTTATGAGGATTATGGATGATATACTACGAACTTTGACCAATACTTTTGTAGTGGTGTATATGGATGACATCCTCATCTACAACAAGACTTGGGACAAACACTTGCAATATATTCAACAAGTTCTTCACACCCTGCAGCAACACAAACTATATGCAAACTTGGAAAACTACTCCTTTGGCATGGACATGGTCCATTACTTAGGCTACATCGTTGATCATCATGGTGTGAATGTGGATCTAGCCAAGATCTAGGTCATCCATGACTGGCCAATCCCAACCACACTCACTGAAATTTGAAGCTTCTTAGGCCTCACCAATTTCTATCGCAGGTTCGTGCTGGGATTCTCTCATATTGCATGGGACCTTAGCCAAGTAACTAGGGGTGGAGGTAAGGAAAAAATTGTGTGGGGCTTGTCCCAAAAAAAAGACTTCAATGACTTGAAGAAGAATTTATGCTCATCTGAGGTACTTTCATTACTGGACCTGCAACATCCCTTTGAGATCGAGAGAGATGATTCATACTATGCTGTGGGCATCGTTCTCACTCAACACAACCATCCTGTGGAATATCATAGTGAGACACTATCATATGTTGTCCGTAAGTACCCTACTTATGACAAATAAATTTACTCCATTATGCAAGCCTGCCACCAATGGATACATTACATTCTTGGGAAGGATATAGTCATCCACACTGATCATAATCCACTGCAGTTCATGTAGACCCAAGGAAAATTGTAGAATGACTGCCATCAGAAGTGGTCAACATACTTACAACAATTACACCTCAACTTCAAGTATAAAATAGGAAGTACCAACCAATTTTTTGACTGCCTCAGCTGATCTCTAGTCGTGGCACTCACCACAGTGCTAGACTCTTGCGGCCATGAGACCTCTAGATGACCCCACCTCTACAAGACAAACCCTAAATTCTCCACCACATACCAAATGTTGGGCGCCAACTCAGTGGTCGCTAATTTCCATCTTCAGGATGGGTTGTTGTGTCATCTGGGCCATCTCTGCGTTCCATCAAGAGAGCATGAAAAGCTGATTTGGGAAGCTCACTACAGTTAGGTGGCAGGACACTTTGGCATCGAAACGACAGTGGTAGTGATACATAAACATTTATATTGGTCTAAACTTTGAAAGGATGTCGACAAGTATATCAAGTCCTGCACCACCTGTGCTATTTCCAAAGTGAACACTAAGAAACATGGCCTGTACACCCCTCTTCCTACTCCTAAAAGGTCATGGGAATCCATCTCAATGGACTACATGTTGGGCCTCTCATCCACCAAGAGGGAAAAGGACTGTATTTTTGTGGTTGTTGACCGCTTTTCCAAGATGGTGATTCTAGCCGTCTGTAAGAAGAACATCATAGCATAAGCCACTGCCAAGATCTTCTTTGAATGAGTATGGGTACATTTTGGGATCCCAAAAACCATTATCTCATACTGTGATAGTTGGTTCCTCAACTCATTCTAGCTGAGCCTTTGTTCACTGGTAGATACCAAGCTCACCAAATCCACTTCCTTCCACCCCTAGACAGATGGAAAAACTAAGGTCGTCAATCGGATGGTCGTGCATATATTGCACATGTAAAATTCAAAACACCCCCGCATATGGGATGAGAGTCTTCCCTATGTCTATCATAGCTACAAATGATCCCTGCATAGCTCAACTGGCCACAACCCCTTTCAGGTGGGGTTTGGATTCCAACCATTGGGTCCCATGGATGTTGCACTAACACTGGAAACCACCTCGGTCGACTCATCCCCTGCTCCACTAGAAGCTGACAAAGCCACCCAAATCATTGAGTGGATTCATCACATACGCCAATAGGTTTAGGATATTCTACATAATTCTAATTCCAAGTACAAGAAACTCCATGATCAACATCAGGTGCCACATACGTTTCAGGTGGGTGCCAAAGTTTGGTTGCATTTTCAGAAAGAACATCTTACATGGCTCCATCAGAAGCTTTTCCCATTCCGTTATGGGTTGTACACCATCACCAAGGTTGTGAGTGACAATTCTTTTGAGCTCAACATTCCCCCCTTCCTTGGTCTGCATCCAGTCTTCAATGCGACTCTCCTTTGGACATATTTCCCACCATTATTGAACACCTCAGAGATAGCAGAGCAATTGACACCAAAAGATCTCAACCCTGACTACATGCAACAAGAATTCAATGATCATATTGTGGAAACACATATCAAGGGCACTTGACAACAAAGGATCCATCTTTATTGTGTCGTCAAAGTAGGGCAGCTCCTGCACCAATGCAAGTGGCTCTCCCGGGGCCAAATTCAACAGAAATTTCCTCATCTGATGGGGGAAATCAGCGCACTGGAGACCATTTCTTCCAAAGTAGGGAGGATTGATATAGGTGGATATTGATGGCTATCCATCTATTCCACTGACTTGAAAAACATTTTTCCACCTTGGTATTTTTTTGACGGTTTTTTGGGTTCCAAACTTATGGGGTCGTTTTGAGGCCTTAAACGATGTTTTTTGGGGATTTGGGGTCCAGAATATTGCCAAAGGAACCTACGTGAGCCAGTCGAAATTTTTTATTCTTGGTTAGACCTTTCCAATGGGACATCGTGTGCCTAAAACAGAGATCATATGAAAAAGTTACGACCCCGAGAAGTTGATGTACTAACTTACCCAAACGGTGCCTACATGACTTTTGGCGCTTCATTTCCTAGGGTTAGGTTTTTGGATCTCTAGGGTTTTTGAAATTACTATTTATTGTGAAAGGCCTTCATAGACTAATTGTAACCATCTTCTTGTGAATGAGCGCATTAGTCACATCTCTTCTCAGAGATAAGCCGCCACCATTCCAGCAAGCTTGTTTTCCACTGCATTTTACAGTTTCAGTGTATTTCCTTATTGAATAGAAAACCAATTTTACAGTATCTTTGTTATTTTGTGTTAAACATATTTTAATAATATATATTCATTTCATTCTGCTCATAAAATCTGGATCACATCATTTATCCTGGGAAACCCTTACTGGGGAGAAAACCTAGCAACAACTTCCTTAATATAGATTTCCAATACAATGCCAAGATAAAAGACCAAACACAAGATAATATCCAACACTGAGCAATGCGCCTCTCCCTCTTCCTCTTCCAGAAACCGGAACTTCCTTCAAACTTGGGCACTAGATGAGTGTGTTGAGTGAGTGTGAGAATGAGGAGCTATCCTCTCTTATTTATACTAGCTGAGGAGTGCTAGGGTTGTGTCTCTTCACCATGTTGGGACAACTTCTTCAACTAGTGGCTAAAACCAATTTAATTATCCCTAGGGGTCGACTTCTCAATTAGAATCATTTAATTAGGGTTTGACTAATCCAAAAAAGGGGATTTGGTCATATACAAATCCCGACATGATCAGTCCACAAAAGGGGATTGATCTATTTAATAATAACTCAATAATAAGTAGAAAATACTTCGCAGTTACAATATTTCAACAAACAAAGTCTTTATTGACCAAATCCTCCTAGAAGGAGGTCCTATCAGAATAAGGCCCGCATATGTTCACCACCGAGAAGGTTAAATTAATGTTCTTGTGTTGTAACTTGATAAAAGTTGCAAAGAAAGAAGAAAATGAGGACAAAGCTTGGAAATTTTGGCTCCATATAGTGAGTAGACCTCCAAAGAGACTTGAGGCATCGATTGTGATGAAGGATCAATTCCGAGGCCAAGGGTTGAATGATTCTCTGGATTTCTCACCATAGCACATTTTCTCTTGGATGAGGATGATGTCCGATTTTAGGTTGTGGATCATTCTTTTGAGGGATAGATTCTTTGGGGCACCCCCTACCCCACACTCATTGAAAGAGAGGAAGATAATTTTTCCCTTGTTGGAGGGTATTTTCTTCCTCTAAGGGCCCTTGTGATGGTCTCTTTGGTGACTTTACAGATTTCCACAGATTTTATCTCTTTTTCTTTTAAGATGAATGATTTCCTTCNATTTCCCCGAGGATAAAGGGGAGCATTAGGGAAGGAAGGGATAGGATGAGAGGAGGGAGAGGAGTCACAAGTGGTAGAGGAGGGGGCCTGAGAAGGGGAGGGGGAAGGAGGTGCCAACAAGGGAGATTTAGGGGGAGGGGGAGAGGGAGAGTGAGCTCTTGCGAGGTCTACTTCCTATGCCTATGGAGGAGATGAGGGAGGGGAGAGGGAGAGGGGGTTAGACAGATAAAGAGGGAACCTTGGAGAGGGGAGAGGGCATGAGAGAGAAGAAGGAGATAACACTGAAACATAATGAAGAGGTGGGGGAAAGGGTATCATACCTAAAGTAGGAAATTTGGAAACCAAGTGGGCTACAAATTCACTGGAGAGGACCTCTTTGTCAATGTCTAGGTGACAAGATTCATTCTTTCCTTCTACCAAGAGAACCTCCACTATCTCCTGCTTTTTAATTGTGGAATTGGTTTTCCACTTAATTGCATGAGGTTGTTGTAGGGGGAAATTCTGGAGCATTGAGAGTGCAAGTGTCCAATTTCATGGCAGTCATGGCACTTGAAGGGTAGTCTCCAGTAATATACCTACTGGTGCCAGATAATTTCGGAATACACTAGGTCAATGTTACCTATTAATCCTTCTCTTACATCCACTTCAACCAAAATCCAATCCCAGCTGCGATCTTGTTTCAAATCCCAGTTGGGTTCCAGTTTTACAAAAGATCTCAATTTTTTACCAATGGCTTCTAGTGCTTCCCTGGACCAAAAGGCCAGAGGCAACCCAGGCAGAATTTCCCATACTTTCATTACTACCATAGACTCCTTTAGGAGGTCGAATTCCATTGTCCAAGGTTTCAGGGAAAAAATAGATGAGCCCCAGGACCAACTTTTACCGTGGATTTCCTCGCAATATTCATTTGAAAGAAAAGAAAAATAGATCCAAATTTTGGACAAGATGTGTATCTTAGGGATGTAACCAATTAGTGGTTTCTAGTGGTTCTACAACCATCTTGTTAGAGTCTTTTATCCTATATATTTTCCATTAAAAATTCCAACCAGAGTCTTCCCCAAGCGTTGGGGGATGTTACTGAGAGGAATGTCATCACCCAAAACCATTTTTTTTAGCCCATTTTTTCCTCGATACATCAGGCTGAGAATTTTTGGGTTTGGACGTCGCAGCCAGAAACCCCCTTCTCCTTCTTCGATTATGTGCTCATAGGTGAGAGATACTTTCCTGAGAAGGGATAATATGTAGGTTCGAGGGTGGAGAGGGCCAGGATATAGGGGGAGGGAGGCCAAGAGAGCATAGGGGTTCCATGCAGGAGGGAGGGAGGGGAAAGATTGTGAAGGTCTGAGCCATAGGGGAGTGGTGAATGTGAGGGTGCGTGAGAAGACGAGCAGGAGGAATGGATAGAATCCATGAAATTAGACTATGACATGAAGGAAAGGGGGGATGGGGGGTAAGCCTCAAAGTCTATAGACTTCATTTTGAAGGTCTCCATGTGTCCAAGTCACGTGGAGAGGACGCGGTCCTCACCTGGGGGAGTATAATAACGACATCGGGGAAGTGACTAGAAGTAGGGAACGAGAGTCGAGAGAGGGAGTTATGGGTACCTAAAAAAGGGAGACTGAAAATAAGAGAGGGAGAGGAGAAGGGGGAAGTCTTGCAACCCACTCCTGAGGTTCTATACCCCAGTGGACATGGCATGAGGAGATAGACCGCAGAGGCCAATCTCCCCTAAGTACCTTTTAAAGGGATGGGGTATTAAATTTTCACTTCTCCTATCAATTTCAAATATTCTCTATCACAACTCCATCCTCTTTTGCTCATCAATATATTTCCAATGATGGTAAATTCACTCAAGATTGAGCTCTGGAATGAAAGGTATGACCTTCCAAAGTTATTGGGTTTACATAGGAAACACATCTCTTACTTCCATGTGGCATCCTAGTGACATGTCATTGACCGTGTTGACACCTTGGTCTTAACGTGGCACTATAATATCCTGCCATGGTGGAACTTTAGTCCATGTAGGCCTGCAACCATAGTCAATCAGAAATTCTTTTGATGCACTCTCTCGGGTGGAGGACTTGCGAATGGATAATTTTGTAGCTTCCTTTCATCAATACACTAGAGAAGTCTCATTACTTATCCATTTTTTATCTTTGCAAGCTCGTGGATGCATAAATCTAGAAGCATCCTTTCATAGGTCGATCCAATAAGTATCAACACTTAACCATTTTTCCACCTGCACACACTCGTGGACTCATAGACTCATGAATGAAAAATTCTTCCTTTCATAATCTCACCCGAAAAGTATCAACACTTATATTATTTTTCCATCTACATTGACTCGCAGACTCATGAATTCATAATTCTTCCCTTCATAATTCCTTCCAAAGAGTTTCAACACTTAGCCATTTTTCTATGTACTTGGACTCATGGAATCATGGACCTACAATTATGTACCTCTCCTCCATAAGTCCATTCGAAAAGTATCAACGCTTAGATTATTTTTTGAGTTTCTCGGGTTCGTGTGTTGGCAGACTCGTGAGCCCATTCATATCACCTTTCCAACCCTAATACTCAACAAGGATTCACTCCCTATTACCTAGACCAATTATAGGCCTCCTTGTATCTTCCTTGTAGACGTAGGTCTGTGACATATGCATAACATTAGCATGATGTCATCCCTCCTCTCATCAATTTCTAAGGGCTTCCATGCCAATCAATGACCGAGATTACATCCTAGATGTATTCCGATCAATGGCCGATATATTTCAAACTTTTATTTTGACGTCCAAGGCTAAAACAAAGGTCTAATACATAGTTCACTCAAGGGCCTGTGCTATGGCCCACCGGACAAATACATTATTCCATTCATAGGATGATGCCTATCAATCTCTGGAAACATTGGCATTCCAATTTATCATGGTACATCATGTTGACATTACCTCTTCCCAAAATCTCGCTTAAACGAGACCACAACGATCTATGAAAGAGGTTAAATTATGGGTTAATCCTTGATTAATGGTGCATATTAACTCAGGTACATTCTCTGCAGGCATGGTAACCTACTTCAATAAAGGGTCTATATCTATTCACTCTGTTGACCCGACAACTATAATTCCTATTGGCACAGGGGTAGACCCAGGGTTCAACGCTACAAGAGTGCACCAACAAAACCCTAACTACTGGCCCTTTCGGCAACACCTGTGAAGAAGATGAAGTCTCACCCAAGGTAGAGGCAGGGGTGGTTGCAGAACTCAAGTGTCTGCAGCCTAAGCCGGGACAAAGATATGTGATTCTATCTCTTACATTACACTTAGCATCGATCATTAATCAATATTCAACCCTCATTATACTTCACAGATAGCACATAGCATCGCAACATTCACTTATATATAAGGTATCTTAATACTTAGCAACAGTAAAACAGATCAGATCCAACAGATTAGCACTAATCATCTTCATACATATCATATCTACTATTCATACACATCTACTGAAGCACAAAGCATAAATAGATCTATCTAAATATATCAAAGCACTTAGAAAATAATCACATCACTGCATCAGAACAAGGCACAAAACAGACAACACATGATTTATGTGGTTCACCCCCACCCTGGGGCTATGTCCACCAACTCTTCTTCTCTATTATCATCGGCCAAGTGGTTACAAGAATAAAGCCACCAAACCCTACTGTGCATAGGACAAAATATATGCGTAGCTTGCTAGATCCTTCTTCCTTGCCTTTTAGCACAAAGCCTTCTATATCTTCACACAGGGACTTTCACTAAGCTCTGCAAGTCTATACAAAATGCGCAAAACTCTCATTCACATAGATCCCTTCTTGGAACTTAGCCTATATCACCTAGATACCACGTTCTACTTGTTGGCATATTTTTCAGACAGAGGCAGAGTATGCATGTTTGTCATTGATGGTGAAGATCAACACGATCAATAGTGCAGTGATAATGGCATGGCAATGGCAAGATCAACAGTGATCGTTGGATCCCATTAAGAATTCCCGATGACCATCAGATCTGAATTTAGATAGGAAAGAGCGTGTAGTAGAAGAGAATAGATCTCAGTCGTTAGATCTGAGCCTGAAGACTGACCATCGTTGGATCCATAAGAAGGAGCACAATATTTATGTGCAAGATGAAGCGAGCATTCAAAATCCCGAAAGCAGGAGGACCATCCATCTTCAAGAAGGACACGTGGCAAGTGACTAGAATTTTTCTGACCTGCACCTTGCAACTCGCAATATGCGAAATCGTGATAAGTTCTGGTCTGTGGTCATAAACATGGTCACATCATCAAAGGCTTAAGGGAAGGAGGTAATTGCTGAGCTCCATTTCAGGAATCACAACTTGGAGTGTCGAGACACTTCATCACAGGAATCCTGAAACGGGAGATCACGACAAGATCTGGACCGTTGGATCATTGGAGATCTTGACCGTTGATCAGGCTCGATGAAGTTCATAAGTTCACGAAATGCGAAACACCTTTTAGTGTAGGCTGTGGTCACCCTCGATGGTCATGTGAGAGGGAGGAGCTAGCGAAGCTAAGCTCCATTTCGGGGATCGCAACTTGGAGCGTCGAGACCCTTCGACATAGGATTTCCGAAATACGAAATGCGACATGCATCTTGATTAGGCCCATGGTCACAGCCAGTGGGCATATGGGATAAACGAAAGGCCCTGCGGATTTAATCCAATGGTGCTGGTTATTTGAGCATCTGATCGAAGGGCTACTGTTGATCTTTATGATTAACTGCTCAGTTGTGATTTAGTTAGAATAACCAAATCATGGTTCTTAGATGGTTGGCGATTGAGTGGATGAAGCATTGTTGGCCTAGGTATTCTAGGTGTAATTGAAGTGGTGTGTAGTGCATAAAAGAAAGACGGAGTGACTGTGAAGGGTTGGTTGTTCTGAATGAAAAATGAGTTGAACTATAAGAAAGGGAAAATTATAGTATGCGCAGTGTCAGATCGACAATATGCGTAGTGTGAGATAAAACTCAGAGATGAGTAATAGATGCAGAATAGACCAAAGCAGAGGAGAATTGCAGAAGAGATAGAAGCATAGAAGAATTGTAGGACATAAGAGAAGTGGTAAGAATTGAAAACACCTGCGTTGTTGGTTATTCAATCATTTTACTTATAATCAAGGAGGTAGGGTGGTGCTAGGGAGGAATGTGGTCCTTTGATATTCAATTTGGTGCTTGAATATTGGAAGTTGTAACTTCCATCTAGTTGTGGCTAGAAAAACAGGGTGGCAGGGTGGTGCTCGGGAAAACACAAAGTTTTCTGTATACAAGTCGGTGCTTGTATAAATCCAGTTGGTTCTGGAATATTTAGGGAGTTTGTGCTTCCTTCTAGTGGGTGCTAGAGAAACCAGAGAGTTGGTGCTCTCAACAATTTGGAGCTTGTAAAACAGAGGTAGTAGCCTCACTTTGAGTTGCTTCTCAAACATAGATGATGTACAGAACTTAAAAGACTGCCTATCATTTCGAAGAAGAAGAGGTTTTCTCCCTTTATGGGTTTCTTCGTGAAAATTTGTCTCTACGTATATATTATGTGTGATAGATGCTCATTATTTATGTTTTTCATATGATGTATAATATTGATGGTCACTTGATGAAATATTAAAAATGGTTTAATAGACTTAAGATTGTTTAAGCACAGTAACAACTGATTCACCCCGCCCCTCTCAGTTGTCTTAGTAATTTCAAAACTACTAGATGCCTATATGTCTATTTATACATACAAAATGGGCCTAAGAGTGGGTAAACCCATGGTCCGACATCCCTTTCCCATTACATATTCCCCAAAACCCAAAAAGGGACCCAAAAGTGGGCCAAGATTCTGCATTCTCCGCTTCGTCTGGCGCTCCATCTTCGATAGGATGTCAAAGTCGCAAAAACAGTCAAATATGACCAAGTGTTCCCCAAAACTTGGTCAAGGGCCAACAGGCCCCCAACACTCACCTATGACTCATTCCGAGTCACTCTGGTCTGAGAAATTCTGCTTCGAACTCCTTGAGCTTGGCTCAAGCTGCTTCGACCTACTGCAATGCTACGGCCTCTTGCTCAGTGAACTCCTAGATGAGTGTGTCATTGAATGGCCCTTCCAGGCATTGTTTTTCTATGATGATGACCTGTTCTAGCTAGGATCCTTGGTTTTCAACTTTGGTGAATAGTTGGCATGCCTTCTCTTGCACTGGTTGAATTCATTGAGAGACTTCCATCAATTTACTTTGGATCATGTGGATCTGTTGCTAGGCGGTGTGTTGCTTGTGAAACCTCTTCATCCTTTCGACTGGTTACAAGGCCTTCAGCTATGCCTGTAACATATCTGCATGCTACTTCACTTCTTGGATTTGCGACTCCAATGCTTGTAACTATGGATTCTCCGTGAGGTTTTCATATGTCTGAGAGCTCCTAGAGCTCAGCTTCTTGTACTCCAAGGAAAGAGCTTTCATTATGCCAACTGCACTATGAGCAGTTGCCTCTCTCAGGTCTCTAATTTCTTGAGGAGTCTCACACATAGTACGAAGTTCCATATTTGAGATGCACTATTGAAGTTGTTGGATCACTCCTTCCAGTTGTTCCACCTGCTGTGGAACCCGTTATTCTGTTTGGACTTCGATGACTAGCACAGAGAGAAATGATTTGTTGACCAATTCCTTTACTTCTAGCTACTCTGCGATCAACTTCTCCTTGCTCTATTGTTGCTCTAATTTCTCTTTGTCCCACTGTTCTTGAAGAGCAAGTTTTTCTCATTTGGTAGCACTACACTGCTCGACAAGTACTCCCTGTACCTGTGTCAAATCCTGGGTGTCTTGTGCTATATCTTCTTGAGCTTGTCGAAGGTGAGCTTCAACCATATCAACAATCCGATGGAGTTGAGTTAGCTCATCTCCCGGTTCTATTGTTCCTGCTGTCAGAGGTGCAATGGAGACTACACAACTAGACTGGAGTGTTAGCTACACTCCTTGGAGTTCAATATTGATATAGTTATACATCTTCTCCTGATTCGCCTCCTACTTCTATAGTATCTCCCGTGAAGCATCATTCACAGCTGCAATGATGAAATTAAAATCATCCAATGTGAGGGCAGTCTGCATCTTGGTTACATGGGTTCTAGGTTTCTTCCGGGAGGAAGATTTCATAGGTGAAACCTTCCTTTTCTTTGATGAGTCCTCTTCATCCCTAGGTGGTGGTACTTCACCTTTCTATTGTTCAATTTCTGTGCCTTCAATCTCTTGGTCTTCATCCCCATCATCTAGTGAAATGGATGTAGTCCTCACAGATGTGTTGTCTATATCCTAAACTTCTGCAGGCTTCTTCGTCTTACTAGGTTCAGGTGTATCTTGCACAACTTCTGGGTTTCCTACATTGGAAAACTCCGCAGGGTTGGCTGGAATGAGAAGGTCTGCCGACCATTCCTTAGTTATTTCCTCTAAGTCTTCCTCTATCCACTTGTAATATGATTGCAATTGTTGCTTGTGCTCATCAACGTGTGTTTTTATATAAATAAAGTGGTGGTCCGTGCTGAACTTCATTAAGGGCTGAAACTTGTGGAGGGTATTCGGGGTCATCTGAGGCTCAGACTGGATGCCTTGTTTCAACTAGTTGTAATAGGCATGGAAGATGACATTGGACTGCCACTGCTTGTTCATGTCATTAGAGTACCACAAGGTAATAAACTTCATGGCCAAAGGTTCGAAGGGCTCAATGTCGGGGAAGGTCGCACCTTCCAACATTTCCCATGCATTGAATGCGATCAATATGAGAAGCCAACTGAAGTGGAACTCATACCCTTGGTCTTGCGCTTCTTGGTAATCAAGATCTAGTTGGTTTACAAGGTACTGCACCCAATTCATCTGAATTCCTTCTGTGCATTTCCCAACGAGGTCAACAATGAATCCAATTACTTGGGTGGGCCGGTTCTTGTGAACTATCTTGCCTACGATCAACTAACATGTGAGGCACACTGCGTCGTTCTAGATAGAGGCTACCTTGTAACCTCGCGTTCCCTTCTCGACATCGCCATAAGTCTCCTTGATTCTCTGCACTAATGCTTGGTCTGAGGTCTTTCCAGGGTAAAAGTCTTGTGGGTCAGAGCCCTGCATGCTCAGCCCTGTGATCCAATTGATCAAGGTCGGATCCATAGTGATGTGACGGTTCAACCATAAGTAACCTCTGTGGTAGCAGTATAACAACAATTTCACGCATGTGTTTACTTCCTGGTGTCGACCGAAGTGTTGGATCTTTATCACATTAAGCAGTGTGGAATGCATGAGGTTCTGGGTCCATGGTTGCAGGATAATATTTGAATTCTTTCCTTTGGTCCTAGTCAAGTACTTATGTTGGGCAAGCATGTTGTAATCTTTCCGGTCTCCAAGGTTGAAGTCACTAAACTTCAAGGCTGCGAGGTTATCTTGGTTGGTGTGAACTGCATGTATCCCTTTCGGGAGGTACGTCATGACCAAATCACAGTCAAAATCTCTAGGCACAATGTCCCGGTTGATGGCACTGCTTAGAGATGGTAGGTAGGCAGGTAGAATGCTCGAAATCAGCTTTCCATTCACGATATCATCTCTATGCTTCGTTCTCATCTCTATTGCGATTCTGGAAGTTCCTACTCCCCGAGAAGTCGATGGAGAAGCTTGGACTCCTCCCATTGATGATTCTTGAACACCTGCAGACATCCTTCTTTCCGACATGATTTTCTCCATCCTAAGATCAACAAGTACTTCCTTCACAGATTCTTCAAGTGCGTTAAGATCTTCGGACATACGCGCTCAGGTTTAATATCGGGGTCACAATGATATTAGACATTGTACAGTAATGAACAACAAGGGTGCGATGATCACTATATACACTTGCTATTCTATGGGCTTCAAATTCTTTGTTGGAAAAAGTGTTCTTCGTGCATGGCACAGTAAGATAAATAGGAATTCCTGGAAACAGTTTACTTTGCAATGGGTATGAGCCTCATTAATTTGTGTTCTGTCCATTATGGAATAGTCCAATGGTCTGGTGATGGGCCATCAATGCTTTTTGATCCGTTTGGAGAGACATACGAATGGGTATATCGGCCTCCAACGACTATATTTCTTTGCCTCGACGAATTGGCCTATGTCACTGGTTTGATATCTTAACGAAGTTCAAATTCTGCAAGTTTTCCTTTTGCAAGGCTCCCTCTGGAATCTTATGTAGCTTGTCAATATTAGCTCTCTTTTTACTTATCTTCCTAGCCTTCTTTCCAGTGAGCTTTGTCTCGGTGATTCTCTTCCCATTCTGATTCTTATTTTCCTTGGACACAGTCGCTTCGCGCTGCTGATATTATTTCCTAGGATTCAGGGGTAATACCTCTTCTATATCCGAGGCAGATACTTCAATCTTTTGTAATTCCTCTAATTCTCTTGTAACTTTGACATCTGGGCTTCTAGTGTTGAATAGCTTCGATTTGTTCTCCTATTATTCAATCAACTATGCGATCCTTCTAGTCATGAATTCTTTTAACTCTTGTCTCTATTGTTCTAAAACCTCTTCTGCTTCCTTCTTTCTATCTTTATCTCTATCAATCCAATATTTTCCTAGTAACATGGTAAATGAGGCACTGTCTTCAACGAATTTAATAATCTCAAATTCTTCCTTTGTCGAAGTTCCATTGATTGTCATAGGTATCTGAGCGATCTTTCCACATAACATCATCAGTTTTCCTCTAAATAGTCCTATTCCTCCTAATGAAGGGATCATAGCAGGATTTCCTATAGCTTCCCAAGTTCTTTCTGGCATAATGTTCATGTGTGTCTCTTCATCGAGGACAGAGTCAATGTCAAAGTCTCCTATTCTTGCTTCAATGCATTCTTTTTCTTTGAGAATCTCTAATAGTCTAACATATCGATGGCCATTCAGGGTCTCTTTCATTTGTATCAATACCTTCTCCTATTCTTGCTAGG
>ML828381.1:0-12972 GCA_009831015.1 Picea engelmannii
ATTCTTATCAATAAAAAATTTGGAGGAAAAAATATTCAATTATTGACTTATAATGTTGTGGTTAGAAAAGTAACACTTAAAGAAAAGGATTTGAATGGAGATATCATAAACATTTATCAGAAGCCACAAAGATTGATTAATTAATTTATAGATACATTTTCAAATGAAGGATATTGGGTTTTGTATTTGATCTCAAGTTCATATAATATTTATGATATAATGGATATGAAAGCATACTTTAGTCTATACCATTTTTAATTTATGTTTTTTTACACTATTTTAGTTAAATTTCTTTTTCTATTTGGTGATTAGGTACAACATTAGCATGTTGTTTACAAAAAGGAAGAAATTGCATATCCATTGAAAATGATACACTACATGCAATTTTATTAAGTGTCAAGTACCAAAGATCTATAAATATAATCACCACAAGAGATACCAAGAACAATATGCAAAATCTCCTTTATTATTACCAGAACCCTTGAGGTAGAGAAACACCATACAATGGATCCTATTGTGGAAGGGATCCTCTCCTATTCACTTGCCTCTTCGAGGGGGAAACCTCCTAATGAGTTATTGTTAGAAATACAATACTCATTCTTCTTGTCTCATTACATTTCTTGAATTCATTTATATAGTTCTACCAACCACCTAAGAACATTCTAGAGAAGGAACATTCTAGAAGTAGAACCTTCTAGTAATTCCTCTTACATTTATTATGTTTATATTAATATATCTAAATACCATAGTGGGCCTTATTTAATAATATAGTGGACCTAGTCCACCTTAAATTGAATAGACGCCATTATTATCACTATGGGCCCATCGGGCCCCTCTATACCTCTCTAGCTACCCTACATTTGATCCCCATTATGAAAGTGTTTTCTACAACACTTGTTGTGAGGGTGTACAACCATATACCAGGGTCCCATGGATAAGTGTGGATCATATTAATGAAGTAGACTTAAGAACCAGGGTCCCATGTAGAAATTAAATCCACCATAATGATGTATTCCAACCACCATTGTAAACATGAGTCCCATGTCCAAGTTCTCATGTGAACTCCATGCAAAAGATATCGGAACTCAATAACCAACTGAAAATGATTCTCCAAAGACTAACACCGGTCATGTGGATCTAAATAAGTAGATCCATCCACGTATTGGGAAAGGAGTGAAGCTAAATATGGAAGGAACAATACCAATATAGAATATGCAAGCTAGACATAGGTAGTCATAACTGGCTCCTGATTTGTCACATTGATGTTCTCTACATAAGGTGGAGTAGAGGCATCATATAAAATATGAAAGTGGTTGTCATCCCAAAAATGAAATCTATCCATATAAAAATTATCACGTGAATCATCATAATCATACCAAGCATATATTTATTCAATTTTTTCATCATTGATGGCCTTCATAATAGACTTTAGATTAGACCACTTTTGCTCCGCCTAGTGAAATATTGTCTTGATGTTTTCCTGGAAGTCTACCAATTTTCGTTGAAGTTCATTGAAGAGTTGAATATCCATTGGAAACACCACATATAATAGACCAAATGAAAAATATTAAAATTATCTATTCAATGGGTCTAATATGGTAGAAATTTGAGCACCCTATGAAAAGTTCAGAGCTCTACAGTTTTGTCGTCATTACAAAAACCTAAAAAATGGTTGATTTTAAATCAGTGATATATTTAATTTCGGAGCTCTGATTCAAATGATTTTTTATTCTTTTTTAAATTGGGTTACATTATGAGAGGAACTAATATATGTAATTTGTTTGGGAAAATTCAACACCAAATTCTAATAAATTAGTAAAATCGCACGGTCTTTCCTGGAAAAACCCTGAAAATAACATATTTTTAAATGTCGGTAACTTTACTTGTTGGAATCCATTTAGGAAATTTTTTAATTAGTTTTTTTCTAAGAGAAACTCATATATACAACCATTTTTGGAAATGTTTGCATAGAAATCTACATAAATAATACAGAATGTTGCGGCCCACTTTTTCTTCTTCAAAAAATCTGCAAAAATAGAAAAAAAAAAATGTCCCTTTTTGTGGTCGAAGAAAGTGCTCTGATACCAATTTTTAGGTACCAAAGATATAAAATATAATCACCACAAGAGATACCAATAACAATATTCAAAATCTCCTTTATTATTACCAAAACCCTTGAGGTAGGACAACACCATACAATGGATCTTATTATGGAAGGGATCATCTCCCTATTCACTTGCCCCTTCGAGGGGGAAACCTCCTAATGAGCTACCACTCCAAATACAATAATTCTTTTTCTTGTATTGTTACATTTATTGAATGCATTTATATAGTGCTAACAACCACCTATGAACATTCTAGAGAAGGAGCCTTCTAGAAGTAGAACCTTCTAGTAAGTCCTCTTACATTTATTATGTTTATACTAATATATCTAACTACCATAGTGGGACTTATTTAATAATATAGTGGACCTGTTCCACCTTATATTGAATGGCCTCCACTATTATCACTATGGGACCTTCGGGCCCCCCGCTACCTCTCTAGCTATCCTACATTAAGAAAATAATTAATGATATTAGATCTCTTCTCGATGAAATGAAAGAAGTTAGTTTGAGAAGAGGATATGTTAGTGCATCAAATGTGGAAAATATGTCAAATGAGACTCAACCACCATTGAAAGGGTTGTTGAAAAGGATCACATTAGACAAATTGTTAACATACGATACCCATTTGAAGAGCCAAATGATGTCCAAGAAGAAAGTCAAGCTCCTAAAAAGGAAGATGTACCTATTGAACATTATGCATTTGGCATATTCGATATCATTGATTAGTTTTAATATGTCCTTGAATAACATACTCAACTTGACTTATTATTGATTAATTATATTTGTAATTTTTTAGACTTTGAGGTTTTACAATAAGATTAAATATCTATGTATTGTTGTTTTATAATGAAACAATTTAATATGTTTTTTACCATATTGTGTGGTTTGTTTTTTTCCCTTCATATTTTTGTGAAACATTACTATAGGGAAAATAAAATTAAAAATATTGTCATTTTTTCAATTGAAATCTACAAAAAATTGTAAAAAAATGTTATTGTTTTTCTCTCTTTTTTCCAATTTTGACCACAAAAATGTTGTATTTAACATGTCAATTTAAATGAAATGTTATAAAGTGTAAAAAATTTTCATTAGAGCTAGCTTTCAAATGCATATTTTTTTCTTTTTTTTTTAAGTAGTGTCATTTATATACAACTATTAGCGATGCATTGAAATAAAGAAAAAAAGTATTTAAAAGCAACATTTTACATTGTATTTAAAATGTATAGCATCATAAATTAATTTAAAACAATATATAATTAATTGAATATTGAAACTTGGAAAGAGTTAATGACAAACAAAAAATTTAATATAATGTTAAAATGTAAAGTTTTAGGTTTAAGTCAATTCCAACTAGCTCAACCGGTTAAGGTGTGGATTTTGTTTGCTAGATGACCCAAGTTCAATACACTTATGGTGTGTTTAGTCGGGAGGATACATTCAAAAATCCATCCATGTTAAGGGTTGATGCGGCTCAGTCTAGGTGTGATCCTCAAGTGATTTTTACACCTTAGATGTCCCTAGGTTGTGTTTATTAGCCAATAGTTGAAATGTTCGGCCTGCAAGTGACGGACATTTCTAACAAAAAAAAAATAGGTTTAAAAAATTACTGGAAAAAAAATGAAAAACATGAAAAATCACTATTAAAAAAAAGAAGAAAAAACATCCTTTAAAAGAAAG
Organism: Picea engelmannii; assembly: GCA_009831015.1. Taxonomy (NCBI): domain Eukaryota; kingdom Viridiplantae; phylum Streptophyta; class Pinopsida; order Pinales; family Pinaceae; genus Picea; species Picea engelmannii. The sequence goes on from ML828381.1 coordinate 3,783, forward strand.
GGTGTTTCCAATAGAATCACTCTTTGAAATGGGGGTAAAAATAACACCTAAATGAAACCTCTAAAACAACAAAAATTATGGAAGGTTATGATCAAGTAGGTAACTATTTTCCCCTCTCTTTGGAAAAGGATGATACTCTAACATCATTCAATTAACATGAATCCACACCTAGCATGCAACGAATTAAAACATAAAAAAACCCTCAAAGGGGTTGAAGTGCCCACGTGAATCTTCTTTCTTTGATCTAGAAAGGAACTTGACCTCACAAGGGATTCATTGGTAAACCAATATGATATCGCCTAGGTTTTTATTGGAGGTTTTAAAATTATTTAAAAGGTAATTCAATATATTATATAGTATTAAGGGGGTGAAAGGATTTTTAAACTAAATTAGGCATATACATAATGGGGGGAAAAGGGGGTGGAGTGGGGTTCATCTAACCAAAATTTCAAGGGGGTTGTTAAGTCATTGAAATTTTGAGGTGCATATCCAAGTGGAGTTAGGAAACCCTAACATTGAAGTGGAGAAAATTCATTCAACCCTAACCCTAGATATTTAGTTTCTTCCCTGAGAAGGATGACTATCATTCTAGGATTTTGATTAGAAATTTTTTTATTCAAATTGTCTTGAATTTGAAGTAGGTGTTTTCACTTTGTTTGGAGATGGAACTATTTTTATAATGAAGGAATTTGCATAGAGTTTGAAATACTTTATTTGTTAACCTATTCTATACTTTGGAATCATTCATGACATTGTGTTTAAAATATCTTAGCTTATCCTCCTAATGCTATATGGGTATTCAGTAAGATATAATTCTTTTTTTTGTTTAAATCATTAAATGGTTGGAAGAAATAGGTGTTTCCAAAATCCTACATAGATGGAAAATGTTGGTATTAGATTATTTGCACCTTTTTCATATTAGAATTATCGAGAGGTTGGAAGTAAGAGGTGATAAGGTTTGGAATAGAAATACAAGGAGACATGTATTTTTAAGTGTATTTTTGGAAGTAAATAATCTAACGAAGAATTTAGGTGATATATCTATAGTCTGTGTACCATATAGAAGTTCTCAATGAACCATAAAAGTCTCTAACAGACCATGAAAATGACCAAAACTTTCATATAGAGATCTAAATATGAAATGATATTCTGATTCTTGAGGAACATGTTTGATGATCCTAATGCAAAGCTCATGTAGCACATCATAATTATATCACCCCAAGGCAGGAATATATGGGGTTAAATGTATATGATATGACCCCAAGGGGGGGCATATATGGGGTTAAATGTACATGTAATGTGTAAATGTATATGTAATAGGGTTGAGTTGATTGTAAAGGGGCCTCATGTGTAGTTTGTGATTAGGTATATATAGATATCATGTATTCATTATTGGGGACATGTGAATTGTGATGTATGAATGTATTTGGGTATTTGGAGGAGTTTCTCCTATTCTTTAAGGAGTTATTGTGTAACTCATCTCTCTTATCTAGATTAGAGTTGTTCTCCATGATAACATTGTTGTACAAGGTGTGTACTTATGGTTTATTCTAATATTTTATTTTTTTGGAACATAACATTTGGTATTAGAGTTGGGTAAAACATTTAGGTTCTGGGTCATTTTACTTTTGGAGATAAATGCTATGCAAGTTAGGGATTTTTACTAGTCATGAAATAAGTCTCAAACAAGTCATTTTGGTAATTTCACTATAACATTTTTTATGAAATTTTTTAGAATTTGGAATTTTTATAATACTGAGAAGACATAGTGATGTTCACTTGGTAAAAAATAAATGTTCTAGGTCATTTTAATTTCAGATATACATCTTGTGGAAGTTAGGGATTTTTACTAGCCCTGAAATCAGTCTCAAATGAGTCATTTTGGGAATTTCACTATAACTTTTGTTTGGTGACTTTTCGTACTATAAATTTTCAATATCGTTAGGAGAGATAGTGAAGTACTAGGGATAAACATTTCAAGTTTCGGATCATTTTAATTTTTGAGATATGGACTATGGGAAGTAGGGGTATTTGACTAGTCCTCAAACTAGCCTTAAACATGTGTTCTTGGTAGAAGTGACATATAGGAAGCTTGGAAATTCCAAATTGAGTGCCACCAGTTATGTTGGAAAGGATACAAACAATAATATTTCAAGCAATTTCAAAATAAGATATTAGATATTGAACATGTGTGAGTCCATAAAATTTCTCTATCTAGAAAAGTCCAAGAATCAACAAGGTTTGGGAAAGTTATTATAACTTTCACTTGGCACATCAAATCTTAGTCTAACCTATGGCATTGTAGAGAAGACATATTAGAGTACTGAAAGACAAAACTTCAAACCCATAAGGGATACAAATTTAAATATATATCAGAAGGAAGTCCAACCATCCAGACATTATCCAAATTATGGTTTGAAAGGTGCACAAATTACAATTGGCATTACTTTTGACTAGAAGATATATTTTTGGTGATTCAAAATTTATGATAAAGAGGAAAAAGTGGATCATTATCATTTGTTTACATGTCTCCAAAGGGTGCTCCAAAATTGACTTAAACAACATTTTCAAACGTATATGTTGAATACATATGTAAAATATTAGGAACAACATAGTAGTACTATAAATAATAGGGAGAATCCATGAATCTCGATCACACCTTTTGGAAAGAGACCATGTGAAAATAGTTAGATCAAAACCTTTATTGAGGTTTCCTTTAATCCCTCGATTAAGCGCTTAATAAATCCCTTGATCGAGGTTCTTTCATATGCTCTCCAAACCTAAATAGAGGTGTTTTCCTAGGGTTAATTAAACCCTAAATTGAGTATTAGGAGATTGGTCGAGCTCCTATTTTTTTATATAATGAAAAAACATGCCTATGAGCCCACTTTTCCACATTTCACATGTTGCAAAGACACTAAGGAGATTGAACTATCCTTCAAGTTCAACCCAAATTTTGACCACCTAGCTACATAGATTACAATATGGCATCCAGTCAATGAGGTAAGAAATTTTTTTTAAATAAATTATGAAAAACACTTAATTAAAATTTCAATCCAATAGTAGTTATGTTGCCAGATTTTAATTTCTTTGTTTAAATTGTATCAAACGGAAATGTTTATGCTATTGATCTTATTTCCAACTATGTATCAGCAAGTAGAAATGTTGCTAGATTTTTTTCAATCCTCCAATAATTCCCAGAGGATTGAAAACAATACATTAATACGTGGTTGAAAATAAATACAAGACCAATTTTTTTCAATTTAGTTAGTTTAAACTAATCAATCGACAATGTAAAAATTGTCTATTTTTTTCCAAACATGTGTTGGCAAGAAAAAATGCTGTCGATTTTTTTTAATCCTTTGGTAATGCATGAAACACTGAAACTTATTGACTTGTTCATCATTGAAAACAAGCACTAGTAAAACACTATAACTCACATGTTGATGAGTAAAGATGAAATGAAAACTTGAAAGAAAATGGCCCTACTAATGGTCATCAATTAAACGTGAGGTGAACATAACAACCAACTCGTTTATCACCACTATTCACATGAAATTCACTTTCCTAGGCAAGAAATGACAACTATGATATATTGTATCCATTAAAAATATAGTAATCAAGACATTGACCAAGAAACACTAAGCATGAAATTGGTTGATATACACTAACCAAGACATTAACAACAAAATTCTTCTTGGCACTAACACACTAACCGACACACTAAACAAATTGCATGGCCACTCATCTCATGGAAGTGGGAAACCCCAAATTTTCTTTATCTACTCACTTCTTTCCTATGCATGGGTTGGATTGTCAAATTAGGCTTCCAACTCATTTTAGAAAATATAAGTGGTGACCACTTAGACCTCTCCCCACTTGAAAATTTTGTCAAGTATTTTTACCAGGTGCTCCCTTGTGGTTTTATTCCCTTCACCTTGTTATTTTGCTCCATCTTCCTATTCTCGTTCTGCATGGGGTTTTCCTTGTGTTTCATTTAGTGCTTGGTATTATTTCCCTATGGATTGTGTTGGAAACCCCATATTGTTGGTAGCTGTAAGGATGGAAGCTCACAAATATTGCATTCCACTCATCTCTTGGAAATGGGAAACCCCAAATTCATTCAAGGTCTCCTCATTCCTTCCTTATGCACTGGAGGGCTTGAACTTATCATCTTAGAAAATATAAGTGGTGACCACTTAGACCTCTCTCCACTTTACAATTTTGTTAAGTATTTTTACCAAGCACTCCCTTGTGGTTTCATTTCCATTTCCTTTATTTTCACCTCCATCTTCCTCTTATGATATTGCATGTGGTTTTCCTTGTGTTTCATTTAGTTCTTGGTCTTCTTGCCTTGTGTATTATATTGTAAACCCAATATTTTTGGTACATGAAAGGATGGAATATCACAATTATTGCATGCCACTTATCTCATGGAAGTGGGAAACCCCTAATCCATTTAGAGTCTCCTCACTCCTTCCCTATGCATGGGTAGGCTCATAAATTTGGGCTTACACTTGTTTCCTTGGAAAATATAAGTGGTGACCATTTAGAACTCTGCCCACTTGAAATTTTTTTCAAGTAGTTTACCTAATTCTTAAACCTATGGAAATTAAACACTATAAATCTTAACATTTAAAACCCTTATTTGGTAACTATTGATAAACAAATATTGCTCACCTTGACTTCTCTCTCTTGGAATAATAAAAACAATTATATCAAAAGAAAGAAATTTTTGAATGATCATAAGTTCATGGAATATCCCTCAGTATTATCTTCATCATGCATTTTTTGGATTCAAAATCTGAGTCCATATGCTCAATATATCCAAGTTTTTGTCTAACCGCCCAAAGAGCGCTTCTTCCATGTGCAACAAAGCTATTTTTTCTTGGAACCACACTTATATTCTTGGAATTCTTGGAACCATGATTATTGTCTTGGAACCATGTTCAAGTTCTTGGAATCATGCTCAATTCTTGGAACCATGTTCATATTCTTGGGACTACACTACTCTTGTTTCCATTCGTTTCCTACACTCTTCACTCTACTTTTAGTCTTATTACCATACTTAGTTTTATTTCTTATTCCATTTCACTCTTCCTTCATATTTCCTCTTCTCCTCTCTTATACCACTCTTATGTACTTATAAATTTTTCACATTCCCTCACCTCTCTTTACTCCCCCTCAATCTTCTCTTCTATACTTAGAATATTTTTGAAGTTTTATTCTCCTTTCTCTCCTCTCTTATACTCTTCCACACTTGGAATTTTTTCTTATCTCCCCTCCTTATCCCTCCATCTCTCCTCCCTTTACTCCCTCCTCCCATACTCTCTTAGTCCCATACTTATACTTTTTCTTGGTTTCTCCTTCACATCACTCACCACCGTCAGTTTAGATGCACCCTCCTCTACCCCCCTTATCCCTCCATCCAATACCTACATTTGTTTGCTCCTCCTTGCTTAGAATTTTATTTTATTTTATCCCTCCCCCTTATCCCTCCATCCATGTGACCTAACTCACTCATATTTCCTATTATCTCTCCTCCTTTCCTCCTCTCCTCTCGTTCTTCTCCCCATCTCCCATACTTATCTTATTTCCTAAGTTATTTTCAAGATATATTAGTCAATGAAACGATGACACATGATAGAAAATAAAACAATGGCACATGGAAGATAATGACATCATGACATGTGGAATCCTATGTTAACCTATCACACAGTGACACATGGAAATTACGTGGACACCGACTCGCTATTGACTAGGCACTTAGAGGATGTTGAATGGGCTATCAAAATATTTAATTAGTTCATGAATTTTCCAAGGTTTGATCCTCCATAGTCTCCATAGTTTCCTTATGTTCCACATAAAGGCATTGTAAACTTTAACTATATAAACACTTGATAAGTTTTTACCACAATGCATGTGGGATTGAATTTCCTTTTAAAAATGAGAATTGAGATGAAGAGCCAAGATTAACCCACGAATTGATTAATGGATGTTGAGCAACGATTTTCTGAAGGTCATATCTTGAGATCTAGGCGTCGGTTTTCGACAAATCATACCTCGTTGGAAATTTAATTAGATGAAGAAGATGATAAAATAGGCTTCAAGAGGTGAAACTGGTCATGATTCTCTCATAAATTGAAAGAACACCTAGTTTTGTTTTCATGGTTTGTTGATAAATCTGCTTGGAACCTCAACTTTACGAGCTTATATATTGAGATCTAGAACTCCAAATTGTGCTCAGAATGACTCGTTAGAAATATATGATTATTAATATTGATTATGGAATGGTTTATAATATTGAATTCACTTATCATGTTCATAAAATTAAAATACAGTCCTATTTTTAAAAAGGAAACCAATTAAAATTTTCAAAATAAAATTTTATTTAAAACTTTTATTAAAAATGAAATGGGCCCTACTCCAAGGAACGAATGTCAATGATAAAATTTAATTAATGAGACTTCAATAAAGAATCAATTAAATTGATTACTCCAAGATAAAAGTGTGTGGAAGTTCCTAGAAAGACCAAAATCCTAACTACTTTAAGAAGCATTGGAAGCAGTTTTAAAAGAAGAAAGCATCATCAAAGAAAGGGTTGGAATATCAGATCATCAAGAGGTCAGTAGTCAGAAGTCTCTACAGAAGTGAAGAGTATTCAAGAATAAAATCTCCATCTTTCCAAGATTCTATGAATTGGCCCGCTAGAACTTTTCTCCCTACATGTTCTTCTTTTTTGTTTCTTTCCATCAAATCTTTCATGTATTGTTAGAAAAATAGAAAGATTTGGGTCTGAGCAGTTCTTTCTCTAAGATCTCCATTCATATTGTAATATTTTAGGTCCAGAGAAGCAAGATCCCTCTTTGTAAAGAGGAAATTACCATTCCATTCAGTTTATTAGTTGTCATTGATATTTTGTAGAGGTTGTTTCGGCCCTCTTGTTTCTTCCATTATTAAACTTTGCATATTTGGGATATTGTTATAAATTTATTATGCAAAGAACTATTTCAGGACACTACATTAGTGATCTCTCAGTCTTTGATTTGAAAGAATGTGATTTCAAATGTATTGTCTATCAAAGTCTTTTGAGTTCCAAAGAAATACTCATCTAAAGTTCTTTGAAGACCTATCCATTTTTACTTCATCTTGCAAATTCATAGTAGATTGAAAGTTCATTTTATCTTATAAGAAAGGTAGAATGTTTGTTGAAAGGATATTCTAAAACCTTGTGAACATAACTCTCTATTGACACAACAAATATCTTTATTTTCTTCAAATGATATAATGTATATTTGTGTATTTGTGTATAAAGATTGTACATTTGTATATACAAGCTTTGATGGGAGATATTTCATTTATTGTAGAATCATATAAAGAAATTTTCCATCATTTCATCCAAAGATAAGTACCACCTCTATAAAAATGTAGGGGGATTCATATCCTGGTAAGGTTGTTGTTTGGACCTTAATAGATCTAAACATCAATAGTAACCCACATGTTGGATTTTATTTATGCTATGACAAATTAGTTACTTCTTAAGGTAAATATTTTTGTTGTATCTAATTTGTCTTCTCTTCATAAAAAATGGAACTTTTTATAGTCTCAATCTCCTACTCCTAGACAACCTACAGTTGTGTCTCTTCTAACTAACAAGGAGACATGTTTTTGTTCCAAATAATTATTGTTTTATTGAGTTAATGATATAAGTTAATTATTACCTCCATGAATTTATATTTTATTTTACATTCATAGGGAGTTCACCATCCATCCACGAGGCAACTCATTTTATTTTACATTCATATGGATTCCACCATTCATCCACGAGGTGACTCTATCCTTAAGTAGTCATTGTAGTGGTAGTTAGAGATTCAATGCACCTTTCCCATCAGAAAGGATGCGTACACCATTGGAGCATAGAGAAGATTTATAGGACTTAGGTGTTAAATGTGGATTTAATTCTTGTTTAGTTATGGATATATTTAATTTTGAAAGTTTATAATCATAAGAAAACACTGATTTCAATGTATATATGTTTTTCATCTAACTTGTAGAGGTCTCTAGTTGACATCATTTTCCCACATCTCCCCATCCATGGGAGAATGAGGTGACATAGATCACCCTTAAGGAGATATCTAGGAAACACAATTGGTTGTGTAGAGAGATATTAGCCATTTCTTAAGATAACCCCACCCAATTATCTATGTTGATGATGTTAGAGAGTGTCGATAAGTTCACGGATATATGTTAGAGGGTGGGACCACAAAGTTTCCTCTAGGAGAGTGTCATCATGAGGACGAGGGTCGAATTTCTTAGGATAGATAATTAAGAGGCATTAAAAGATGTGACGAGAGGGAATAATGTGAGGGGTATACTATGTGAGATCCCTCCTAATCGTGTGAGGGGGTGACTACTTAAACTATAAGAGTTTAACCTTAATGAGGGGTATACTATTTGAGATCCCTCCTAATCATGTGAGGGGGTGACTACTTAAACTATAAAATTTTAATCTTAAGGTTGCATTGCATCATATTTATGATAGATTTATTAGAGAATGGGGTATGTTCCCCCACCATGATGAGTTTTCATTATATTGTATGACACATATGTATATTGAGTTTATGTTTCACATGCACATTGAATATAGAAACACACCATCACATTTTTATGGTGCTAGTAGGACTAGGAGAGGTGGTTATGACCATATTGGGGCTCATAGATACCCCACTATCATATCACCTCCTATTAGATTGGTACCATTGTCGAGCAGGACAATTTGTTTTCCCTAGGAGTTAGTTGACCTATCACATATTGGATTTGAGATGAGGGATGCAGTGGAAGAAACCATGCACACTTACTTGGGTAGTATTTTAGTTTCTTTAGCTAGGAAGAGATATACACCACCCCCTGTTTACGAAAATACTTATTTGGGTTTTGTGGTTGATAGTCTACATGGGTTGTTACCCACAAGGATTTATTTTAGTATGATATCAATTCATAGGATGTATATTTTTGGTTTCTCTAGAAATGCAGGCTAGATGGTAGAGGGGTGAAATCATGAAGATGGGTTACACTTTTGCTTGTTTTATGAGAAAAAAAACTGTATTTTCACAAGTTATTCAACTTTCGACATACAAAAGTATTTTTTTTATTTAGAATTTCACTTTACAGTAAAAACAAAACTTGTGAA
>ML828381.1:13072-27158 GCA_009831015.1 Picea engelmannii
GAAGTAGAACCTTCTAAGAAGTCCTCTTACATTTATTATATCTAACTACCATAGTGGGCCTTATTTAATAATATAGTGGACCTAGTCCACCTTACATTGAATGACCTCCACTATTATCACTATGGGCCCTCTCGGCCCCCCCCACTACCTCTCTAGCTACCTTACAAAAGGGGTACATGAATCTAAAGAAGTAGATGAAAAATAAGGAGAGAATATGTGCCACTTCCCCAAATTTCATTCTACTGTAAGAACTCTTTTAAAGGATTGATTAAGATTATCACAGTCAAGGATTTCAACCTTGGTGTGTAAATAGGGAAAATAACTAGCAATTTAATTTATAGACATAAATGTATAGATATCTTATAGTTAACTATACATGGAGCTTAATGAATTGATTAGTATAAGGTTGAAGTGATTGAACATAGAACTATATATGATGAAGTTATCATACGCATAAATATTTTTAATACTTGGATGGGTAAAACTACTAACATAATGCCTCACAATTGCTTTTCCAAGAGGTCATATGGTTTTAATTCGAATATGAATCCTTTAGATACAAATGGAGGGTGGAAGTGTTAGCGTCAAAAGTCACTCCTGGATTGCTTGCAGGAGCAAAGCCCAACGCCCATCAGTTTTATGTCATGATTTGTTTAATGGGGTGATCAGATGGGTGAAGACTCAAGAAAATATAGCTTTAACACGGGAAACTGGGCCTGGTATGTAGAAAGCAAGGGAGGTCTTGATCCAACTTCTGTCAGTAAGTTGATTAAAGGGTGGTAGATGGAAGACTTGTGAGAAGGGTGAGCAAGACAGCCTCGGGCAACAGGCCTTCGGAAGCTTGAAGAAGAAAAACTCAGAAGCCAAGATCCTCTTGGTCCATAGTTTCAAAGAGATGAGGGGTGACTCGACTGGATCCTCCAATTCCGAGCCATTCCAGTGCTGAGAAAACACAAGAACTGATTAGAAACGCTGAGACTATTGCAGTGATCCAACTTACATCATCCTACAACAACACAACTCAACTGGATCCTCCAATTCCGAGCTATTCTAACAAAGTAAACAAAGAAATGGAAAAGAAGTTGACATCCATAAGGTAAGAAGTCTCAAATGCCTTCTATATTTACCAGAGCGACCAACGCTTCATCAAAACCTTACAATCAGGAGCTTTTCTCAACCATCGATACTTACAAAATACAAAGACTGAGTCTATATACTCAGGAAAATTCACCTCACATAGGCATGCCCAGTCACCCAAGTCTTGGTGTCCCTTCAGTCAAACTCGTATTGATATCTTTCTTTAAGTGCCACCTTAACTACGCATGGCTCCTGTAAGCAGGGTAGATGAGCCATTAAGTGTTGGGCTAGCGTGCACAGACTTATCTGTCGAGTTGAGGACTTCGGCATGGCTTCTTTGAGAAAATCGATACACGGGACCTCTTCAAGCAGGCGGCTTGCTAGACCCTCCATTTCCCTTACTTAATGAATGAAAGGAGGTTTCAACCACCCGCTCTTTCTTTCATTTACTTCAATGCTAAAAACAGTATTGAGATCGGATCCGATGGCGCCTGGAGATCACGATGATCCCCTCTGTAACTGAACTCGGCGCCTTTGGCCTTCTTTACACAGCTCTTTTCTTTCCCCAAGTGACCACGGACTGTGATCACGTGCTTATTCCCAAGGCGCTTTTGACGCTCGCGAATATGCAGGAGCTATCCCTGCAATTTGAAATCGCGATGAGAGAAACGTCGAGACGACTCAATCTAGTGTCATGCATCCCTCTGAGATCTGACGGTCCTGAACTCACCCGACGTTGTTGTGGGCCCAGGTCTGGGATTCTCCCGGCACCTCGCGCATCGAAATATAACGAAGCTGCTCTTTGTGCCTTGGAGTTGCGATGGGCGAAATGCCGAGATGGCTCAATTTGCTGCCAGGTGTCCCCTTTAGCTGGACGGCTGAAAATGTTCTGTGATGTTGCGGGCCCCAGTTTCGGCGCTGTCGGGGTTCAGGGTTTCACGATGTTCAAAGACATAAAACCTTCACCCTTCGCACTCGCGACTGTCGAAAAGTCGACGTGACCAGATCTCGTGCCACGTGCCCTTTGGGATGAACGGTTGTCATCCATTTCTGAACATGTTATGGGCACTATCCATTGCACTAACCTTAGCGCAGCTTTTCTAATCGTGATTTCCCACCCACCACTGATATGATTCTTTGGATACATCTTGAAAGTTGAAATCGGAGTGCTCACTCGCTTGACCTGGGCCCGAAATGGATTTCTTCTGTGTGCTACACTTGGGCGCTTCTCGTGCAACCTGCAAACCCAGATATCCCTATGCCGAAAACAAGTAATGTTGCTAACATTAGGCTCCACGGGGGATAGAGTCGTCCCTGTGATGCTCTAAGGACTCATTTTGCAGCTCCAGTGCCTTGCTATTGGGCTATGGAGTCATTATTAAGCCGAAAAATAAAAACGAAAAATGAACAAAGAAACAAAAGGACAATATTTACAAACAAAGGAGCCATCTGAGACTCAAACAAAACATTTCTTCAGAAAATGCCCATTCACTGGGCTGCTGAAAACTTCTTCACCTTCCAAAGATCGCAACCTGTACATGTTTTTTGAGAAAGTCTCAGAGATTTTGAAAGGCCCGATCCACAGGGCTTCAAATTTGTTGTGTTTTCCCTTATCTTGCTTAGGAGCATCCCATTTCAGCACCAGGTCTCCTATCTGGAACCACTCCTTCTTGGCATTCTTATCGAAAATCTGCTTGATCTTTTGTTGATGGTCCTGAATTCTGTCCACTATCTGCTCCCTAGCCTGCTGGACCTCCACTAGCTGATGAATCCTTCTGATCATGTCATCAGGCTCCTCCTGATGGTCCTGGAGGAATTTTTCTACAGGAATGGCTAACTGAGAGGGGAAAACAGCCTCCACTCCATAGACTAATTGGAAAGGAGAGACGTCGATAGATCTCTTTGTGGTCACTTGGTCGGCCCATAGAGAAAATTTTAATCTGGAATGCCAGGCCTTCTTGTTGTCTTCCAACAGCCTTTTGATGATCCTTATCAGGCTTTTGTTGGAGGATTCTGCTAAACCGTTGCCCTGTGGGTAATATGGGGTGGAGTGAATCAGCTTGATTCTGAACTGCTCGCAGAACTTGGCCAACGGCTTGGACCCGAAAGCAGTCGCGTTATCATTGAAAATTTTACTCGGGAAGCTGAATCTCTTGATGAGGTCCTCCGGGAATCCAATGATTACCTTGTGGGAAGCACTCATGGTAGGGATATCTTCAATCCACTTGGTAAAGAAATCTGTGGCAGTCAGGATCCACCTGTACTGCCCACTGGAAGCAGGGTGAATTTCTCCAATGAAATCTAGGCCCCACTGCTGGAAAGGTCCTGAAACCACCATCGGATTTAATGACAAAGACTTGAGTTGTTTCTTTCCTGCAAATTTTTGACATTTGATGTAGGCTCTGACCCTTTTGCAGACGTCAGTGAACACGGTAGGCTAGTAGTATCCATCCCTGAGGATTTTGTGGGTTGTGGCTTTCCAGAAATGGTACCCTCCACACAAGCCGCTATGAAATTCAGCCATGATCATTTCGGCCTCTTGTGGACTCATGCATTTTAAAAGCACCCCCAAGGGGTCTTTCCAATATAAAATTTGATTGATAAGGCAGTATTTGACTTCCTTGAGCTTCAGAGCTCTTGCTTTGTTTCTTTGCAGGCCGTCTGGAGGTCGCAGCTCTTGCAGAAAGTATATGGCATCCTTATACCAAGGACATAGAGCCAATGGGGGCTCCCTTTGAGGGTCTATGTCAGACAGTCGATCCTGTTGAATACCTGAGCATTCATTGATGAAATTTATCCCCAAATCTTGGCAATTGGCTTCAGCCAACAGCTTGGCTAAACCTTGACCTTTGATTAATTTGGTAGGCCTTATTTCCAGGTCGAATTCCATAATTTTGGCTATCCATTTACTCCTTCTCCAGTCTATGTCAGGCTGAATAAGAATGTCTTTAACAGCAGCCGAGGGGACATAGGCGATGATTTTTGACTGCAGGACGTAGGTTCTAAAAGCTTTGAGATATTTTACTAGAGCATAGGCCTGCTTCTCCATAGTGTCATACCTGACTTTGGCATCCCTCAATGCTCGGCTGAAATAAGCAATAGGCTGCTCCATCCCAATGTCATTTGTCTGTAATAGAATAGCAGCCACTGTGTCAGGTGAGGCAAAGGAGAAAATAAGGAAATCCTTCGAGTAGTCGGGACTGATAAGCACAGGAGCTTCAGTCAGGGCCTTCTTGATTTTCTCAAAGGAATGTCGCGATTGAGGGGTCCACCTTACTTCATTTCCTTTCTTCAACATGGTTGTTATAAGATTTACCTCCTCAGCAAAGTTAGACACAAACCTCCTAAGAAAATTAATTTTACCGAGGAAAGATTGGACCTCCTTCTTGGACCTCGGGATCGATAAGGCTTGTATCGCCTCAACTCTGTTGGGCTCAATTCTAACTCCTTCCGCTAATACTAGGTGGCCTAGTAACTTTCCCTCCTGCATGGCAAATAGAGATTTCTCGGGGTTTAATGAAATGCCAAAATTTCTTCATTTCAAGAAAACCTTCCTGAGATGGCGACGGTGTTCTTTATCAGATTTTGAAAACACTGTGATGTCATCCAGATAAATGACCACAAATTTATCCTTTTCCCCAACAAAATCTATTTCCATGGCACGCTGAAATGTTTCCCCTGCATTCATTAACACAAATGGCATCTTGGCGTACATGAATGTCCCCCATGGAGTGGTAAATGTCATCTTTTCCTTGTCCTCAGGAAGAATAGAGACCTGATTGTAGCCAGAGAAACCATCAATCATGGATATCCTGGAAGCTCCGGTTACCCTCTGCAGTATGTGTTCCATCTTTGGTAAGGGGTAGTTATCCTTTTGTGAGCTCCTGTTCAGGTTTCTGAAGTCTACACAGAGTCGGATCTCTCCATTATTTTTCCTTACTGGCACCAAGTTGGCCACCCACTCTGAATATCTCAGTGGTACAATGATTTAAGCTTGAAGCAACTTCTTCACTTCACTCTCCATGATAGGAAGCAGCATAGGATTTATCTGTCTCAGCTTCTGCCTAAATGGCTTTGCCTCCTCTTTTAATGGGATTTTATGCTCGATGACAGAGGTGTCATAGGTTTTGAGGTCTTCGTAGGTCCAGGCAAACACATCAGAAAATTCCCTCAAAAGTCCAATGTATTCGGACCTCTACTCCTTTGTCAGACTTCTTGACAATTTGACAAACTTGGGCTCACTCTTGGTCCCAATGTTGCATTGAATAGTACCAGTGTCATCCTCCGAGGTCTCTCCTTTTAATGACACATCATTTCTATCAAAAAGCCTTTCCAAAGGAACCAGTCCCCTTGGAATATGATTGTTGGGCAGCTGCACAATGTTACGCTCTGCAATCTTATTCAGAAAATTACCCCCATCAATCTTTTCTTTAGAGACAGAGTCTTGGTCGATATGCATCTCTAAAAATTCTTCGACAGTCTCCAAGAACTTCTTGATCTCGAGATCATCCTCGAACCTTCCAATGTTTTACGTTGTCAGGTATGGAGGGCCTGTATTTCACTTCCACATCATATCTGAATTTATGCGGCAAGGGTACTTTGAAATTACTTGCTGATGTAACCAAGGAATCTGCCATCGTGTTCTCCTCTCTTGGGATGAAAGAAATGTTAAATCCTGAGAAGAAACTGTCAACTAGGTCCCATACCTCATTTTTGTAACTCCTGAGTCGTGGATGCTTATCCTAATAGGCGTTTCTGATCTGTTGGACCACCAACTCTGCATCTCCGAACACTGCTACCTCTTGAATTCCCATTTCCCTCGCAGCTCTTAATCCCAGAACAAGAGCCTCATACTCTGCCACATTGTTGGTAGCTTCAAATTCTAGTTTGTACGATAGAGATATGGTTTCCTGAGCAGGTGATATAAAAAATACCCCAGCACCAACACCTTCCCTGGAAGAGGCTCCATCAAATAACATTTTCCAGATGGGGGTGATGGAGGGAGGAAATTTAGGGGAAATGGTGAGCTGATTTCTGAGTTTAAGAGGAGGTTCAGGAGCATTGGTAAGTTGAAGAACACTGGAACCTAAATCAGTGTCTAAGGCAAAAATGGGATGGTTGGTAGGGTTGACCTCATCACTAATTATATAGGCCAGCTGGGCTTCCCTATATAGTCTTCTATGTTCTCCTCCAAACACTGGGATAGTAGCATATGTATGGTCCATCTGCAAGGTTCTCCCCAGTATTTTTATCCAATATCTTGATAACAGCATACCGAACTTGGGGGGGACATCGGCTACTACAATATCCATGACCACACTTTTCATGGGTAGCTGAAACAAGGTCACGACCAGGTCTTTGATAACTCCTAGACACTGAACCTTCCTAGAGTCGAAGGAATAGAGGTCATGGTAGGCTCGGGTGACTTCTAACCCTAATTCCTCCATAACAAGTTTGGGCATGAGGTTGTGAGAAGCCCCCGAATCCATCAAGCAATTGTGCAGTACCTTATCATGTATGTTCAAGGAAGTGTAGAAGGGAGGGGATGAGTCATTCCTGTCTTCTACTATAGGACCTAGGATAACTGCAGGCTTTTCATCTTGTAAATTGATGGATTCTGTGGGAAGGCATGGGGTCTCGGGCTGCAGAAGTTCAAAGAAGCATTTCTTGAACCCTTCATGTTTAATTAATTCAGTTAGAGGCATCGGGATCCTGATCTTCTGAATCTCATGCTCGAAATTAAAGGAGGATGCAAGCTTCGGAATTTCTCTTATTTCGGGAGCATGAATATGGACTATGTGAGAGAGAGGTTGGTGTTTCTTACCTCTGTGACTGTCTGCCATTTCCTTAGCAGGCTTCTCTTCTCCCCGCTCACGAATATCAGGTTTTATTGTCCTCTTCTTAGACCTCAGGTCATATCTGCCTTGGTTGCCACTAGCCTTGTCACCTTTTCTCAATTCATTTAGTTGACTGTCCATGAGGGACTCCTCATATGCTGATTGGGTGAGATGAGGAAAAGGAGGAGTGTCTCCGAAGCAATCAATTTCAGGATCCAGCTCATTTGTTTCCCCTTCTTCTTCCTCAGCCACAAAATTGTTTTGAAAAGGGGCCTGAATTTTCTGGTCATCTCTGTCTCTTTGCATCATCGGGGGAGCAATATTGTTTGGCCTCCAAAAACCTCCTTTGTTTTCGGCACTCTGAGGGCCCTTGTATGCTTGCCTCCTCTCTACCTTCATTCTTTCCATCTCTTCAGACAGAGACTTCACCATCTTGGTCAGTTCATCTACTTGAAGGTGGGGCACTGATGGGCCAAAAGTTGAGGCTTTGGATTTTCTCTTTCTCCTGCCCGCGTCAGCCTCGTTCCTCAATATATCGGCTGCTAATACATTGGATTCCACTTCTATGGTTGTGTCTTACATTTGAGCTAAGGAGGTGGCTCTTATTTCTCTCAAGAAAAGACAGAAATCGGGGCCAAACGCACTAGCATAGGACATCTTGGCCAAGGCTTCTGATGGCTTTATTTCATCAGGAATCTTATTGTACATCTTATTGAATCTTTTGGATAAGTCAGAGACAGACTCTCCTTCCATCTTCTTCAAAGACCCAAAATCAATCATATAATACATGAAATCCTTCTTATCTCCCCACTTCCTTAGGAAAGCATTATCCAGGGCTTCAATTCCAGCAATAGATCCGGAAGCTAATCCTCTAAACCATTTCCTTACCTCACCATCAAGGCTCTGGAAAAAAACCCTCATCCAGACATCTTCATCTCCAATGTTCAGGTTGTCTGCATAACTGTAGAAAGCAGCCAGGTGGTCTTCCGCAGTTATGTCCCCTTCCCCGGTGAACTTGGGCATATATTTCAAGTAATCTCTAGCAGGGAAAGGATTCATGGAATGAGGTAAGATCAAGGGAGCATACCTAGCAGCAACTATGGCATCCATTCTATTCAGAGGGGGATTAGCACCAACCATAGGAATATTAGGTGGAGGAGAATTTGGAGGAGAAGGAGTTCGCAAAGGGGTTACTAAGAATGAATCTCGAAGTGGAGTGGGAAACAAGAGGGGATTTAAGGAGAAGGCTAACGAGCTCAAGTCAGCGGGTGCTCCTCTTTGCACAGGAGTGGTTGAACTAGGCGTAGGGAAATCCTCTGCGATCTTGGGTTTACGCCAAGGTACAGCTTCAGGGGAGAGGGGAGTGACAAAGTCTTGTCCCTGCGGTCCCAGACTAGGAGAGGAAAACTCGACAGGAACACTCCCAAAATTTAAGAAACGGGAAACTGCAAAAACAGGCCTGTCGGAGGAGGAGAAAAAGGAACTCCCACAGAAGGATATGGAGAATTACCTGGTTCAGTGATGGACGCTTCTTCTTCGGAGGCCTTTCCCTTTCTGAGCATTGCCTCTGTATCTGTTTAAGGCGTAGCTAGAGGCAGTTGTGGGTGAGACCGCGTATGCCTTCCTTTGAAAGCCACAATTAACAAGGCAGGTCCGCCACAGTGGAGTCATCACAATGGAGTCGCCAGGTTCATATTAGCAATCTTGAAAGGCTCCGATAATCCGATGCACCTTCGGCTTCAGAGGCTCAATGTCGTTCTACCCAGGGAAAATCTTCAATTTCGTCCCCGGAAACGGCGCCAGAAATGTTAGCGTCAGAAGTCACTCCTAGATTTATTGCAGGAGCAGAGCCCAACGCCCATCAGTTTTATGTCACGATTTGTTTAATGGGGCGATCAGATGGGTGAAGACTCAAGAAAATATAGCTTTAACACAGGAAACTGGGCCTGGTATGTAGAAAGCAAGGGAGGTCTTGATCCAACTTCTGTCAGTAAGTTGATTAAAGGGTGGTAGATGGAAGACTTGTGAGAAGGGTGAGCAAGACAGCCTCGGGCAACAGGCCTTCAGAATCTTGAAGAAGAAAAAATCAGAATCCAAGATCCTCTTGGTCCAGAGTTTCAAAGAGCTGAGGGGTGACTCGACTGGATCCTCCAATTCCAAGCCATTCCAGCGCTGAGAAAACACAAGAACTAATTAGAAACGCTAAGACTATTGCAGTGATCCAACTTACATCATCCTACAATAGCGCAACTCCACTGGATCCTCCAATTCCAAGTTGTTCTAACATAGTAAACAAATAAATGGAAAATAAGCTGACATCCATAAGGTAAGAAGTCTCAAATGCCTTCTATATTTACCAGAGCGACCAGCGCTTCATCAAAACCTTACAATCGAGAGCTTTTCTCAACCATCGATACTTACAAAATACAAAGACTGAGTCTATATACTCAGGAAAATTCACCTCACAAAGGCATGCCCAGTCACCCAAGGCTTGGTGTCCCTTCAGTCAAACTCGTACTGATATCTTTCTTTAAGTTCCACCTTAACTACGCATGGCTCCTGTAAGGAGGGTAGCTGAGCCATTAAGTGTTGGGCTAGCGTGTGCAGACTTCTCTGTTAAGTTGAGGACTTCAACATGGCTTCTTTGAGAAAATCGATACACGGGACCTCTTCGAGCAGGCGGATTTCCAGACCCTCCATTCCCCTTACTTAATGAATGAAAGGAGGTTTCAACCACCTGCTCTTGCCTTTATTTACTTCAATGCTAGAAATAGTATTGAGATTGGATCCGATGGCACCTGGAGATCGCGATGATCCTCTCTGTAACTGAACTCGACGTCTTTGGCCTTCTTTACACAGCTCCTTTATTTCCCCAAGTGACCACGGACTGTGATCACGTGCTTATTCACAAGGCGCTTTCGGCGTTCGCGAATATGAAGGGGTTGTCCCTGCAATTTGAAATCGCAATGAGAGAAATGTCGAGACGGCTCAATCTGGTGCCACACGTCCCTCTGAGATTTGACGGTCCTGAACTCACCCGATGTTGTTGTGGGCCCGAGTCCGAGATTCTCCCAGCACCTCACGCATCGGAATATAACGAAGCTGCTCTTTGCGCCTTGGAGTCGCGATGGGCGAAACGCCGAGATGGCTCAATTTGTTGCCAGGTGTCCCCTTTAGCTTGACGGCTGAAAATGTTTCGTGATGTCACAGGCCCCAGTTTCGGCGCTGTCG
The DNA here is from genome assembly GCA_009831015.1 of Picea engelmannii. Classification (NCBI taxonomy): domain Eukaryota; kingdom Viridiplantae; phylum Streptophyta; class Pinopsida; order Pinales; family Pinaceae; genus Picea; species Picea engelmannii. The sequence goes on from ML828381.1 coordinate 23,218, forward strand.
GGGTTCGGGGTTTCACGATGTTCAAAGACATAAAACCTTCACCCTTTGCACTCGCAACTGCCGAAAATCCGACGTGACCAGATCTTGTGCCACGTACCCCTTGGCATGAACGGCTTTCATCCATTTTTGAACATGTTATGGGCACTATCCATTGCGCTAACCTTAGCACAACTTTGCTAATCACGATTTCCCACCCACTGCTGATCTGATTCTTTGGATACATCCTGAACATTGAAATCGGAGTGCTCGCTCGCCTGACCTTGGCCCGAAATGGATTTATTCTGTGTGTTTCACTTGGGCGCTTCTCATGCCACATGAGGGTTTGATTTGTTTCGCAGCTTCCTCGAAATCAACCTTCCATCTCTCTTATTTTTAAAACCCAAATCAATATCTCCTTTAGAAAACTTGCCCACAAGTCTGTTTGAATTTTTGACAGAGACGTTAGGTTGTACATCTTTCTCATGGGTCTACTCAGCAACTTTTGGATCGGGTGAAGGCTTACTGTGGGTGGTCGTAACACAAGCCTGGGTAGATGAAGGGAACTTTGTAGGGTAGACTATAGTTTCCTCAATCACGGGTTTGTCAACCTCTGTAGCGTTGAGGTTAGCGAAACCATTTCGGGTTGAAAAAGAGTCACAATCATCGTTATGCAACTTCAATTGATGTGCAAGCATAATTTTTATCAAACCATAGTGGAAAAGGCTCGAATCCAATCGTTTCTTTTTATACCTCTTAGCCATTTTATACAGGCTTCTCCACAGGTAATAAGGCATGTTTAAAGGAAACCCTATGAAATTCATGAGCAGACGCAAGTGATAAAGAAACACAAAACCAAAACGGCCTTCACATGTCACAAATTGTTTCAACACAGTAAGAAAACCATGCCATCGAGCTTTTAATAGAGACACTGGCATACCTTTGTCAAAGGCATTGATCTTTCGAGATGTAAAGAAAAGACTCCATGGAACCTCTTCTACCCTAGCATTCTTGAACCACTTATGCCCGCTGGTAGGGAGACCTGTTGCTTGGCTTAAAAAGTCCTCTGTGACTTCGAGTTGAATGTCCCCCACCTTAGCTCGACATCCGTCAAACGAGAGGGAGAATTCCTGAGCAATTTGTAAGTTGAAGCTCTGGAATTTCTCAAGGAAAACAAGCCAACCGTGACCTTCGAGATCCTCCCTTGCATCGTCGCACAGGAGAAAGGTCTGAGTGTCGTTGGGTTCGACCCTAACAACCGGAGCCATTAAACATCTACAGGAAATCACCCAAACAGTGCGTATGGAGGGTTTGTAAGAGCAGACCAGAGCTATACTCCAAGCTCGAAAATCATCAACAGTCTGTGTCGTATGAGCATAAAATTTACAACGAAAAGATAGGTATTGTTTTAAATGAATGGGAGGGGTGTTGCAAATCCCAAGACCAAGCTTTTAAATGATGGGCTCAGTGTGATCAGACTGCCACCTCTCTCATAGTATAGGCCATGACCAGGCGCATTAACATAAAAATGATGTGCAACAAAGTGGGTTTGGTCCTAAATCTTGGGAGAGGGAAACTTATAAACCAAAACCTAGTGACAAGGGAGCGTATGACCAAGAACCACACAAAAACATATCAATGCTTAAATTAAAAGATCCTTTGTTGATACAAATAACAATCCATAAGCACGCTTGACATTCATAGAGTCAAAACAAAGAGAACAAACTTCATAGCAAGGAACAAGACTTCATTAAAAACTGTGGAGCCATTTTGCCTTTCATAAACCTTTCAAATAGAGTGGTAACACAGTCATAAGTTTTAATGCTTCATTTTCATGCTTTCAGTCATGAACGAAGCATGAAAACAAATAAAACACTAGGAAAAACTGAGAATTTACAAATGTCGTTTCGTAAATCGCTTATGAAGAACAGAAAAATAAATGACTCCAGTTAGGCAGCTACATAGTTCGTTATTTGACATAAAAAGTTTTAAAAAAAATGTTGGGTTGCCAACAATGGTGACGTGCTGGGAGAAGCAGTTATCTCTGAATTACTGATGATTTCAGGTTAGAAATATTTGAATGATTTCAAATCAAAGAACAACTGAAAGGTTATTTGAGAAACTTTGATAATCATGGCGTGGTCCAGCTTAAGATATCTTTCGTTAAAAAGAGTGAAATATGGTGACAAACTTCACAAAAGAAAGCCACGACATTTAAGTTAATGTCTTAAATACTGTTGACAGGGCCACTGCTGCCAGCAGGCATCCATAGCCTCAACAGGGATGTCAATTAACCCACTCTGGCATATGTATCCTATCTAGGAAATTTCAAATCAGAATGAAGGATGCTTATAACCGAAATCAAGATTTATACCTGAGAATTTTCTTTAACCTAACATCGCTTCGCTGTCAGCAGGCCTGTTCAGTACCTCGGTGAAGTTGTCTTGGCATCATGCATGCATTTACCCGCTACCAGCAGACATGTTCAGTTTCCCGTTGGGTTTACAAACACTTCCCACAACTCTTTGAGAAATTATTCACAATCTGACATAGTTTTAAAGACATTCAACAGAGTGGGGTGACGCTGAAAATTTCAGTTTTTACACAACTTAATATTTTCCAAGCCTTTAATTTTTTCTTGCATAACCTTCATTAAGATTTGAAAATAGTTTATTAATAAAATTAATTTTCGAGGACAGGGAGACATCGTTGAGTTTCTTTACTTAAAAGCAGGGACAGCATAAAGAGATTTTTAAAGATAGTCATGATTACTCTCAAATGCAAATTGAAATCGAGAAATCGACTCTTAAACAAAATACCATCTTTAACTAGCCTACGTTTTTAGAAAAACACAGCAATTGTTACTCTGACATCCCTTGACAGTTATTTCGAGATGAAGCGGTATGTTCTCTTCTTCTGAACTAGACTGTAATATAGGCATGTTTGACTCAAAAAGGCCAATAAACAAGAGACAAAACATAAAAAGAAACCAAAAAAGAAAACAAAAAGAAAAAGAAACCAAAACAGAAAAATATGTACAAAAGGTGTATTGGAGAGTTGTCAAGTGAAATACCTTTTGAGAGCTTGGCCATTCACCGAGAAGGTGTCTGGATGTCCCTCTAAATTCTGCAGGTGGAAAGAACTGGGACCTAGTTTTTCAGCAATTAAGAATGGTCTCAACCATAGGTTTGGAACTTAGTATGCTTGCCCCTACCCTCATGAGGTTTGTCCCACTTGAGGACAAGATCACCTACCTCAAAATTTCTGTCTGAGGCAGAATTCAAATCGATCCATCTTTTGACAATAAGTTGATGTTGATCCAATTTTTGTTTTGCTTGAGCCCTTACCTCTTCTAACTTCAGCAAAGCATTAATCTGACTTTCCAGAGGAGGACAGTCTTCTTCCTTAACCTTTTGCAATAACTGCAAAGATGGAAGAAGAACGTGTGGCGGAAGAATTGCTTCCCTACCATAAACGAGGAAAAAGGGAGAATTACCAGCAACAATTTTCGGAGTTACCCTGTCAACCCAGATGTAATGTCCCTTTCCAAATAGGAGCTCCAAAAGAGGAGGCTTAATGGTATAAACCACCCCGTTAGACTATATCCAGGACCAAAGAGGGGTAAAGAGGGTTACTAGAGGTCACTCCAGTCACAGGTGTTATATTCGGAAAGTGACATTGAGCTAACAAGAGTTAACAGTGCTTTACTAGAGGTCACCCCAGTCACAGATGTTATATTCGGAAAGTGACATTGAGCTAACAAGAGTTAAAAACGATTTACTAGAGGTCACCCCAGTCATAGGTGTTATATTCGGAAAGTGGCATTGAGCTAACAAGAGTTAACAATGCTTTTAAGTCATTATGAGCTAAAAATAGAAGTCAACAGTGAATTAGGGTTTCAGTAGTGATTTAGGGTTTCAGCATGATTTAGGGTTTTGGAAAACTATAAAGGAAGGGTCAGCGAC
>ML828381.1:32635-58612 GCA_009831015.1 Picea engelmannii
TATCTTTTAGTTGCTTATTTGTATTCCGGCTAAGATCCTTTTGTCTTTTGATCTAGCCGAGTGTTGTTATTCATTCGCAGTTTCTTATTTGTATTCCGGCTAAGATCCTTTTGTCTTTTGATCTAGCCGAGTGTTGTTATTCAGTCGCAGTTTCTTATTTATATTCTAGCTAAGATCCTTTGTATGTTGATCTAGTCGAGTATTGTCAGTATTCAACCGCATTCGGCCATTTTTGTAATCCACAGAGATATCACAATACAAACTTGCAGTCCTTTGTCGCATTTATTATTTGTATGATCATTTATATGTTGTAAACCTTTGATCCTACACACACATTAGCAGCGTTTCCTAGACTAGCCAAGGTAGGAACATTACACCAGATTGCATTGAATAGTGCATTATGCTAGTTTTTGTGGTTTTCGGAGACCATCCTCTTGATGATCTTGATCGGGTTTTTATTTGTTGATTCCGCCAAACCATTTCCTTGGGGATAATAGATGGAAAAATACTTTAGTTTTATCCATTTTTCTAAAGCAAAAGCACTCATGTCGAGAGACAAAAAAAAGGAATCATTATCGAACACTAAACATTCAGGAATACCGAAACGAGTGATAATGTTTTAATTAAGGAATGATATTACCTGACTGGTCTTTACCACTTTTAATGGTGCAGCTTTGGACCATCTGGTGAAATAGTTTGTCACTGTAATGATGTGTTTATGCTGCTGTGAGGAGGTGGGGTTAATTGGGCCAATGATGTCAAGACCCCATTGCTGGAAAGGGAAATCCACTGAAACAAGTTGCAGCGAGAATGCATCCTTCTGTACTCGTCTAGTGACAGATTACACATTTGTGGCATAATAATACCCCACCCTTGATACTTTGTGGGCAATAGTGTCTCCACCGAAATGCCCACCAACTTCCCCTGCATGTAATTCTGATAAGACTTTGTTTACCTCATCTCTTGCCAGACAACGCATAAGGATTCCATCAAAATTTTGGCGAAACAATATACCATTCACCAGTTGGAAAGGTGCAGATTTTAATCTCAATGCTCTCCTCTTTTTGGGATCAAGGTGACGAGGAGTTGCTCCGTGTGTTAGATAAAACTTAATGTCATCATACCAAGGACTTGTAGGATTTTGTACATAGCAGATTTGATTTTGATCATGCTGATCTTCAATTAACAAATCAGTTTGATTATGTTGTTCTATTGCTAAATCAGCAACTAATTTACATAAACCTTGGCCTCTAACAATTTGTGTTGGAGTGATCTCGAGGTCATATTCTTGTAAGCATGTGATCCAATTTTCCCGTTTCTCACCCAGTTCTTTTTGTACTAACAAATTTCTGATAGCAAGGTAAGGAACAATAACTTTCGTTCTTGATTTCAGTAGATAGGATCGAAAATGTTTTACCGCTTTAAAAATAGCATAAGCCTGTTGATCTAAAGCTGGATAATTTAGCTCTTCCCCCTTAAAAGTTGAGCTCATAAAGGCAATAGGAACTTTGTTGTTTTCACCATTCTTTTGGGTCAGCACAACGGCATAAGATCGATCGGAGGAAAACGTGTAAAGAGTGAAATCTCACGAAAAGTCAGGGCTTATTAGGGATGGAGCCTCTACTATGGATTTTTTTATTGAGTCAAAAGATTGACTTTCTAGAGGTCCCCAATGGTATTTCATATCCTTTTTTATTAAATTTTGTAATGGCCTGACCATTTCCGAAAAACTAGGGACGAACCTTCTAACAAAATTTATCTGACCTAAAAAGGATTGCATAGACTTTTTGGAAGAGGGGGGAGGAAGTTTTGAAATGACTTGAGTTCTCGTAGGGTCAATGATCATCCCTTCATTGGATACTATGAATCCGAGAAAATTGCCTTATTCCACTGCAAAGACAGATTTTTTTGGATTTAGAGAGATGTCGTACTTACGACAACGTTGTAGAACAGATCTCACATGAGCTAAATGATCTCCTTTATTCTTTGAGAAGACAGTGACATCATCTAGATAGACTACTACATATTGATTGATTAGACCATGAAAAATGATATCCATCACTCTCTGGAAAGTGGCACCGGCATTTATAAGCCCAAAGGGCATCTTTCTATAAGCATAGGTACCCCATGGAGTACGAAAAGTGGTTTTCAGTTGGTCTGGTGGAGACATTAGGACTTGGTTATACCCTGAAAAACCATCTAACAGTGACAATCTTTCAGAACCGGATACCTACTGGAGAATCTGTTCCATGGGAGGAACAGGGTAGTTGTCTTTATCAGATGCTCGGTTTAAATTTTGGAAATCGACACATAGTCGGATTTCGCCACTTTTCTTCCTTACAAGGACAAGGTTAGAGACCCATTGTGTATGTCTCACCGGGAAGATTATCTTTGCATTCAATAGTTTGTTTAATTATTTCTTGACCGTTGGTTCAATTTTTGGGTGCATCTTTCTCAAATTCTGCTGAAAAGGTTGAGTCTGGGATTTCATGGGAATAATGTGTTGTATGATGTTAGGATCGAAGGTTTTTAGATCATCATATGTCTAAGAAAAGACATCCTTGAATTCCTTAAACAACTTAATAAAGGATGACTTCTCTTGCTCAGAACATCATGTTCCCAAATTGATGCATTGTGGATTATCCTTAGTTCCTAGATTCACTTTTTCATGGGTCAAAGAAGAACTATTCGTTTTACAATTTACTGATTTTCTGAATTTATCATGCAAATCATAAAAAATTTCTAATCTTACCACAGATTTTGGGATAGAATTTACCAGATCTGATGTTGATTCCGGAGATCTTGGTTCTGATATTAGCGTAAAATTACGGAGGTCTTCGTCGTGGGTGCCTTCATCGATAACCGCACCTTGGAAAGTATCTTCCATGTGCAGGAAACTAATGATCTGTTGATCGTCATCGAAAATTCTCCAATTAGTGATGTTGTCCGGGACAAATGGTCTGAACAACAAATCGACAAAAAATGCGTTTGGAGAAAGGCCTTCTGTGAGAAAAAATTTAGAAGCGACATTAGCCAACAAGTCAACCTCGGAATTATTCAATCTTGGAATAGAATTAATGTTAAATGCAGAAAATTTTTGCATTAGATTCCATACCTCAGTTTGATAACTTTTCAGGTGTGGACATAGGCAATGAATGGAATTTCTTACCTGTCTTACCACAATTTCTGAATCATCGAATACCATTAAATTATGTACTTTCAGATCTAATGTCTTTCTGAGGCCTTGCAAAAGTGTCTCATATTCAGTGGTATTGTTTGTGCATTCAAATTCTAATCGTCAAGCGATAAAAGTTTTGTTACCTGCTGGGTCTATGAGCACACATCCTGCCCCAGCTCCTTCTTTAGATTTGGATCCATCAAAGTAAAGAGACCAGATGTGATCTTCATCAGCTATATGTGACACCTTAGGGAGAATTGTTGATTGTGTGCATGTCATGAGTTCCGACTGTTGTTCCGGGTCAGTAATGGTAGAAGTTCCAGCCATGAAGTTTCTGAAAAAGGTGTTCATCCCCTGCATTTCAGGTGAATTGATGGAAGTAGTAAATGGTTCATTAGCATCATTTAAATCCATTATCGTCAGCTTGAGGTAACGCTCACAATTGATCTTGATTCTATTAGGCTTCCCATTCTCCGGCAGCCATAAATGAGACTAATCTATCGCAAAGTAACCATGCAGCTGTTTGGACCAATCCCTACTTAAAAATAAGCCATATACTTCAAGGATATCAATGATAATAATATCAATAATCTGGTGGACTTTAGGATTAGATGATAATCTGATAAGGACATTTTTTAATTCACCTATTACCTTACCACTGGTCCAATCAAGCTGAATAATTTTTAGACTGGAAGGTTGAACTTCAGCATTGATTTTTTGGAAGACAGACCAAGGCATTACATTTGACGATGCACCAGAATCTACCATACAGTTATGTACATTCCTATCGAAAATTTCAAAAGTCAACAAAAAGGGAGGAACATTTCTACGCGTATTAACAACAGAACTTTGATGGTTTTTAGTCGTAGTCCCTGAAATTATTTTATCTACATTTGTTATGCTTTTTACAGCAATGTCTCTTTTATCAGAGGGTTCTAGTGTCGTTTTAACGGGGACCTTTTGAGGTGTTTTAGAGTTGTTTTCTGCAACTTTGTTGATGTTCAGATTGTTGTTTTTGTTGTTTTCTACAATATTATGACGCATCTTTTGCAGAAGAAAATGAAATTTCGACAATTCATAAACATAAATGTTAGCTCTAATTTTTTTAAGGTCTTCAATCAAATCGTATTCTAAACTTGGAGTTGTTGAGCTCTGTTTAGTTTCAGTTTGTTTAAACCTTTTTTGAGGCACATTAGTTCTAATTTTAGAAGAGGATTTATTTGTTGTTTTACTTCTGGTATTGTAAGGATGCAGCATTTCAAAATTGGCTTGAAAGATACTATCTGAAAAATGCCCGAAGATGTTGGGAGATGATTCATCCTCTTCCACTATTTCTTGTTCAACCACGTCTTCAGAAATCTCAGGGGGAACTAAGTTATCATGTGCTTCCAGAATTGTCTGGATAGCATATTGTAGGCTTTCTAGATTAAGGCCTTCAGAATTTAAGTTGGGTCGATTTGTGGAAAAATATTTCTAAACGGGGGTTTGTAAGGCCCTTTGCTTGAAGAAGCTTCTTTAGCTGATCTCCTTAAATCTACCACTTGATTTGACAATTTCTGTACGACCTTATGTAAACTTTCCAGATCTGAACCGTCTGATTGAGTTTTGGTTTGGGGAGGTCTAGGAAGAATTTATATTTTCTTCTTGGAAGATGAGGTAATCTCTTCCTCATTACAGATATTGTTTTTTAGGCTTAGAATATCTTTTTCAATTTGGCTTGCCTCCTCGAAGGCTTCCAATAATGTTGTTTTATTAGACCTTTTTACCCAGATTGCTATGTTCTAGTGTAGGGATTTGGTGTAGTATGCGACAATAAGATTTTAAGCAGGCATTGAATCAGTGGGGATTCGATTTTTTTAATGTTAGAAACCTTTGATTAAAGTCTTTTATTTTTTCCTTGGGGTTCATCTTTAAACTAGAGAGTTCCATGACTAAGACTTCGGGAGATCTGTCATCTCCGAATTTCTTGAGGAAACAAGATTCGAATCTATCCCAAGATACAATGGTGTGGGGTTGTTGGGAAAAATACCAAGTAGAGGCATTGCCTTCAAATGTGTATGGAAAAATTCTACACACTACATCTTCATGTTCTACGCTTCCGAGTCTAATGGCTAGCATGAATTTTTTAATGTGATCTTCAGCGATCTGCTTGGAATCTGGATCGAATTTAGGGAACCATTTCTCTGGATGTTTAGGAAAAGGATGATGGGGTCCAGGTATGGCCACAGCATCTTGATCGAGCCAAGGCCTGGCGAGATTGTTTGGATTTTCCATAGGTGTGGGTAGTGTCGAAGGCTGAGATGAAAAATTGCCTTTGTCCGATGACTCTTTTCTTGAAGAGGAGGGAGATGAAGGTGGTGGTGATGGTGGAATACCAGATCCTCCTGCTGCAGGAGTGAGGATGTGATCTGGATCCGTAGGATTTAGGGTAAGGCCATTGCCTTCAAGTTGTTCTCTAATATTAGAAAAATCTAGCAGTTGATTCAGTGGCCGACCTGGTTGTTTGATACAAGCCAAAGCACCATGTGTCCTTAGAAGTGACTGATGAACAATTTCTTGTACATCGGACCCTGTGGGGTTTGGTGTTACTGTCTCAATGGTAATCTGTGGATTTTCGTTTGATGTGGTTGTTGTTTGAGAGGCAATGTTGTTGTCAGAATGACTTCTTGTTACTATAGGTGAGAGGGTGTGTGGGGGAGGAGTCTTGCGACCTCCACGTGCCATCAATAGTGTTCAGGCCCTCCTTCTAGTGCCATTTTTTGGCAGGCGAAAATGACTGTCCATCAATTGGAAGAACGAATCTGGTCTGGGGTTGTCTAAATAACCCAAGCCGTTTGATATGACTCGCTCCGACGGGTTTAATGGCTCTGTTGGCCAATCTAAAAGTCCTAAAAGAAAAAAAATAAAGAAAAAGAACAAAATAATAGTTAACTACTTGGTATATATATGTACATACGTGTCTATATAACTATTTTGAGATAATATTTACAAAACAGATCCGTTTATCTAATTTATGTGCAAGATATACAAGTTATGAGTTTTAATCTGAACTCACAAAAATCGAATGAAAATATGGCTCTTTTAACAAAAGTAGATAAAGAAAGAAAATAAATTATTTTATGTTTTTATCTTTATTTATCTATAAGATTAAATATCAAAACATACTATGAAACATGAATATGTGAACAGTCAAAACCAGACCACATGTAAGAGTATCGAAAACCAACAAACGATAAAAGAAATAAATTAACCTATCAATGAGTTAATGGGCATGCATCCAACGTCTGTATGATCATGAAATGTCCAGCCAGTCTGTCCAAGAGATAAACCTACAGTGAACCTTGAGACTGTTCGGAATAAATGCCAAAACAGTATATTGACTGTTGGATTTTAATGACGGGACAATAAGACGCAAATAATAACTATGATATTTGTGATCCCAATCAATTACACATAAGATAAATCTGACTGTAACAACCTGCTTTTAATCATTCAACAAAATTAAAGATAAACCTTATCATTTGAATTGAACGAGCGATCACTATTTTTAATAACTGAAGCATCAAAATGTGGACAATATTTAAAGAGATTATCCTGAAGACATAAAAATTTATGAAGACAAAAGCTATAAAAAACTATTGAGTCATCAAGATAAACAAAAGAAACATTTACAGATAGCTAAAGTAGAAGTATAAATGTATTTTCCATCCAAATTTGTGTATAGGTTGTCCACCTTCAACCCCAGGCCAAGATGATTTGGTTACAAAAAATAATGAGTTTTTAAAGCCTTCAGAAAGGTAACTATCTTATCTTTTGTGATAAGATACAATCATCTATTGATTAAAAAAATGGGGAATATAACCACCCCAGATCATACTAAATCTTCAAGAACTAAAAAAAAGGTTTATTTCTATTTATATAAAATGGATCATAGATATGGCTAACAAGCCCCAAAAATGTTTCAAAACACTTGGTCACCATGAACTCCTAGATATCTTGAAAAGAAAAGATAAAATAGAGAAACTTAGATACATATTTAACCACAATTTTGCAAATTTCGAATTAGAATAGACTGGCTACAGAATCTATTGATTCTATAGCTAGTCTATTTTAAAAATGAAATCTAATCTATTCAATAAACAAAATAATCTAATTTATTTAATGAACAAAATATAACACTATTTTAAGACAAAAGGAAATCTTACCTCTAACTGTAAAATCAAATCATATCACATGATCTCAGAATTTATTATTCCTGTTGCAGTCTCGACATTTTTTAATATGACATCCCCTGTATTTTTCATATGTTTCCCTTGTTTCTAAATGACAGACTGGAGCCTGCGATTTTCATTCTTTAATGGGTCGACTTGGTCATTAAGGGCTTTGATCTGTGACTGTAAAATAGGTGTATCGATGTAAGACTTGTCAATCCAGAATAGGCAAGTTTCACACTGTGATTGTGCGACAGTCGCTTGAGAATACCTATGGTTGTGTACCAGAACGTCCCCAACATGGACTGTAGATTTGTTACCCAACTTAATACCTTGAAACCCTTCACTATGTTTCAAACAAGGTGGTAGATTATCGACAAAGTTGTAAGACTGATCGAGGCCTGTTTGGAAAGAAAGAGGGTCATCTTCAGCAAGAAATCTATCAATCTTGAAATCCAAACTTTCATGGATCTCGATCATCTTGATCAAGGTCACATGAGGGTTTGATTTGTTTCGCAGCTTCCTCGAAATCAACCTTCTAGCTCTCTTATTTCTAAAACCCAAATCAATATCGCCTTTAGACAACTTACCCACAGGTCTGTTTGCATTTTTGACAAAGACATTAGGCTGTACATCTTGCTCATGGGTCTGCTCAGCAAATTTTTGATCGGGTGAAGGCTTACTGTGGGTGGTCGTAACACAGGCCTGGGTAGATGAAGGGAACGTTGTAGGGTAGACTATAGTTTCCTCAATCACGAGTTTGTCAACCTCTGCAATGTTGAGGTTAACGAAACCATTTCGGGTTAAAAAAGAGTCCCAGTCATCATTCTACAACTTCAATTGATGTGAAAGAATAATTTTTATCAAACCATGGTGGAAAAGGCTCGAATCCAAGCGTTGCTTTTTATACCTCTTAGCCATTTTATACAGGCTTCTCCACAGGTTATAAGGCATGTTTAAAGAAAACCCTATGAAATTCATGAGCAGACGCAGGTGATAAAGAAACACAAAACCAAAACGGCCTTCACATGTCACAAATTGTTTCAACATAGCAAGCAAACCATGCCATCGAGTTTTTAATAGAGACACCGGCATACCTTTTTCACATCTATTGATCTTTCGAGATGTAAAGAAAAGACTCCATGGAACCTCTTCTACCCTAGCATTCTTGAACCACTTCTGCCCACTGGAAGAGAGACCTGTTGCTTGGCTTAAAAAGTCCTTTGTGACTTCGAGTTGAATGTCCCCCACCTTAGCTCGACATCTGTCAAATGAGAGGACGAATTCTTGAGAAACCTGTAAGTTGAAGCCCTGGAATTTCTCACGGAAAACAAGCCAACCGTGACCTTCGAGATCCTCCCTTGCATCGTCGCACAAGAGCAAGGTTTGAGTGTTTTTTGGTTCGACCCTAACAACTGAAGCCATTAAACATCTACAGGAAATCACCCAAACAGTGTGTATGGAGGGTTTGTAAGAGCAGACCAGAGCTATACTCCAAGCCCGAAAATCATCAATAGTCTGTGGCGTATGAGCAGAAAATTTACAATGAAAAGATAGGCATTGTTTTAAATGAATGTGAGGGGTGTTGCAAAGCCCAAGACCAAGCTTCGAAATGATGGGCTCAATGTGATCGGACTACCACCTCTCTCATAGTACAGGCCACGACCAGGCACATTAACATAAAAATGATGCGCAACAAAGTGGGTTTGGTCCTAAAGCTTGGGAGAGGGAAACTTATAAACCAAAACCTAGTGACAAGGGAGCGTATGACCAAGAACCACACAAAAACATATCAATGCTTAAATTAAAAGATCCTTTGTTGATACAAATAACAATCCATAAGCACGCTTGACATTCAAAGAGTCAAAACAAAGAGAACAAACTTCATAGCAAGGAACAAGACTTCATTAAAAACTGTGGAGCCATTTTGCCTTTCATAAACCTTTCAAATAGAGTGGTAACACAGTCATAAGTTTTAATGCTTTGTTTTCATGCTTTCAGTCATGAACGAAGCATGAAAACAAATAAAACACTAGGAAAAACCGAGAACTTACAAATGTCATTTCATAAATCGCTTATAAAGAACAGAAAAATGAACGACTCCAGTTAGGCAGCTACATAGATCATTATTTGATATAAAAAGTTTAAAAAAAAATGTTGGGCTGTCAACACCCACTACGTAGATAGGTACTCAACTACAACACCTAATATGAAGTACAATTTTTGAATCAATTCAACCATATCCAAGCTATACATCAATTTTCAAAATAATGATTATAATATTTATATATTAATTTGAGTATTTACATGTAATAACATTACATAAGGTCCAAGTACAGGGGGTTATCAACTTCATAGTGATGTGGGCACATGAGTGGGATGCAACACTTATTCGACATCCTAATGAGGGCCCATTGAAGATCCTAGTATCTATCATGTATGCTCGAATTCCATCTACATAGACTTAAATCTCATATAAATAGTTTACCGTCGAATCAACCCAAGTGACTTGATCCATCTAGTTAAAATTTGAAAATATTGTCAGCTTATAAAATTTGTACTAAAAGTTAGCTAACTACATTTTAACTTTTAATTACGGTATAATGCATTGGACATTATTTTTTTGAGTTACATTGGTGTTCGCGCTTCAACGAGTGAAGAGGGGCATGGTGTATTAGTGGAAATGGTCACGAGGGTTGTGGGGTGCTTGGCTTAAGGGATGGTGGTGATGGCAGTGGTCACGAGCCTAATGGTTCCAAGATTTAGATTTGTAGTGTTTTCTTATAGCTCGGTGCTAATGTCATTTTATTGTTTTTATCACGGTGCTTTGATTTGTACTAAATTTAATTGTTATATTTATGAACTTATTTTTTATAATCTATATGAGATTTATAATTTTGTTTGGACTTTATATGATTATTGATGTATTTTATTACTATTGATGTATTGATGAGTATTGACTTTATGATGAGTGTCAATTACAAATCTCCATTGATAATTTATAATAACAATTTCGATGAAAATTATAAATCTCCAATTATAAGTGAAACATAGAGCAAGGAGAAAACACTCTATAACTAAAAGTTTATATAAATTATGTAGAATCAATATCTTTTTTTAAATGAAGGTTAAATTATATTTATATGAAGTTTACATATTGATAATGTATAATAACAATTTCGATGAAAATTATAAATCTCCAATGATAAGTGAAACATAAAGCAGGAGAAAAACACTCTATAACTAAAAGTTTATATAAATTATGTAGAACCAATATCTTTTTTTAAATGAAGGTTAAATTATATTTATATGAAGTTTACATATTGATAATTTATAATAACAATTTCGATGAAAATTATAAATCTCCAATGATAAGTGAAACATAAAGCAAGGAGAAAACACTCTATAACTAAAAGTTTATATAAATTATGTAGTACCAATATCTTTTTTTTAAATGAAGGTTAAATTATATTTATATGAAGTTTACATATATTAAAAAAAAAATTAAATTCTTAATTTAATAATATAATATTTATAATAAATTTAGTAAGATTGGTTAACATGTTTAAGGAAAATAAAAACACTTTAAAATTTGAAAATTATTTTTTATTATTTTATGGCTCTCTTGCATTCCTAATAAGTTTATTTTCAATTATGCCTTACTATTATTTAAGAAATAGAGTTCTAAATAGTGGAATTGAAACTTCCAAATTTGTTTTCAAACTTTTTATTTTTCCTTATTATTAATTCTTTATTTGTTTTCAAGCTTTTTCATTTTTTTATTATTAATTCTTTACTTATGTCAAACATGATGATTGGGGTTAGATTTAAGTTTCTAAAGAGTTTGATATAGGTGGATATCGGTGGCCACCTACCTTTTTCAGCTGGTTCAAAACAACTTTCTGACAATTTTGGTAATTTATTATTTTAGCAATTTTTCGGGTCCTGAACTTCCGAAGTCGTTTTGAGGCCCTAAACGATGTTTTTTGGGGTATGTTCCCATCAAAAAATTTGAACATAAAAAATTTTTCAACAGTTGTAGTCCTTGGATAGATCTTTCCAATGGGATATCGTACGCCTAAAACGGAGATCGTATGAAAAAGTTACGACCCTGGAAAGTTGATGTACTAACTTACCCAAATGGGGCCCACATTATTTTTGGCGCTTCATCTCCTAGGGTTAGGTTTTTGGATGTCTAGGGTTTTTGACATTTCTTTTTATTGTAAAAAGGCCTTCAGAGCCTCATTGTAACCATCTTCTTACGAATGTGAGTAGTCGTCACATCTCTTCTCAGAGATAAGTTGCCACCATTCTAGCGAGTCTTTCACTCTGTATTTTTACAATCTCTCTACATTTATTTCATTAATAAAAATTGTGTATTATTGTATCTCTGTGTTTATGGTTGCATCTCAGATAAATTTTTGTTATATTATTGGATAGTTGCGATATATTTGTGCATTTATTTATTACATCTCCGCTCTCATTTCGTGTCGAAAATAATCTAGATCAATGGTATCAGAGCAGGCTGCTCTTGATCATTTTTTCGGTGCATGTCCCCGACGAGGTCCGAATATAGAAAGTTGGGTCTTGATCTTGTCTCTCTTGAAGACAATCTCTCTCGCATGCCCAAGAAACCCTCCATGGTGGAAGAAAATAAAAACGATGGAGCAGATGATCCTATCAATCTATTGCTTGAGCAAGCTCTCACGCGACAGAGGGACAAAATGATGGAGAATTTTTCCCACATCCTTCAACACCTGTCGATAGAAACAGGCACATCTTCATCAAACAGCCACTTTGGAAGCACCTCTCCTTTCAAGGTACAGGTTAATTTTGATATTCTCATATTTGAAGGTCAGATAGATGCGGATGCCCTAGACAAATGGTTAAATCTATTAGAAGGTTATTTCTTTGTTCATAATTTTTCTGACATGGTAACGATCACCTTCGCACTCCTTAAAGCTCTCCCCCATGTCAAACATTGGTGGGAAAATTACTGGGAGCAAAGTTCCACATAGGAGTCTGGAATATATGGGGCCAAGCCCACTTGGGATTTTTTTGTGGATGTGGTAAAGGAACAGTATTACCCTATTGGCAACTATGAGGACCAGTACATGAGATGGACCACACTGCGGCAAGAGAGGGGCCAAGCAGTTATGAATTTCACCAATACCTTCCATACCTTGCGCACCAATATGGGTATCAAAGACTCTGAATGACATTTGGTTATGAAATACCATGGGGCTCTACACAGATACATCCAAACTAAAATGGATTGTCTGGACATCTCATCACTCGGTGCTGCTTATTGATATGATATTAAAATCGAGCAAAATTTTAAGCACCAGAACAAACGGGAGTTCGGGTCTACAAATCCGCAACAACCAAAGTATGACAAAGACGTCCCTAACAAAAAGTCTCCTGAAAACCAATCCAATCCATAGGAAAAGAAGGGTCATGGGAAGACAAAGAAGGACACCAAAAAAAGGTGTGATTTCCACAAAATCCCCTGGCACAACACCGATGAATGTCTCTCAAAACAGTCATTGGTGGCCGAGATCAAAGACAAGGAGCCGAACCCCAATTCAGAATTTGATTCTAAAAATACTGGTAAAAGACAGATCATCGACACTGTTAGCAACAATTTTGGTATCGGGGCACGAAGGTACACAGGTCTGCAGGACTACCCAAGAAGTGCCCAAGCATAGCACGGAGGAGCCCCTTTTCAGTTACAATTCAGGCGAATGGGCGAAGTTTTGTTGATGGCCGTCGAGATCCACCTATAAACTGATCAATGGTCGTCGAGATTTAGTGGCTGCCAAGTTGGCCCAGGGTTAATGTGAGAGACAACTCTATTGATTTGAGACAAATCTGGGTTGTCCGATCCAATTGGGACAGGTGGCTTCCAGTCGACGTATCGGGGATCAGAGTTTCGGGAATCAAAGAGCCTCCCATTCGTTGCAGTTGAAATCGCCAATCGGCGAAATGTCGATAGCGCCTTCGGAGCCGAACCCACGGTCCTAGCACCAAGTCGCTGCAAGCGAACCTGTAAACGAGGGCAGCTTCCTTTCAAATATCGAAGGACCCTCATCCATTCATCCTAAGGACGCGTGGCGCAAGACCTAGCCGCGTCGGTGTTTCGACATTTGGGAGTTCGTATGGTGAAGGTTTTATGTCCTTGAACATCGTGAAACCCTAAACCCCGACAGCGCCAAAAGCGCTGAAACTGGGGCCCGCAACATATCAAGCATTTTCAATCGTCCATCTAAAGGGGACACCTGGCAGCGGATTGAGCCATCTCGGCGTTTCGCCCCTCGCGACTCCAAAATGCAAAGAGTAGCTCCGCTATATTCTGATGCGCGAGGTGCCAAGAGAGTCCTGGACCCGGGCCCACGGTATCATCAGGAGAGTTAAGAACCATCAGATCTAGAGGAACGCGTGGTGCTAGATCAATCCAAATTGGCATATCCTTCATCGCGATTTCGATCAGCAAGGATCAGACCCTTTGTAGTCGCGAACGTCGAAAGCGCCTTGGGAATAGGCGCGAGGTCACAGTCCGTGGTCACTTGGGGGAAGAGCAGAGCTATGTAAAGAAGGCCAAGGTGCCGAGTTGAGTTACAAAGGGGATCGTCGTGATCTCCAGGTGCTATCGGATCCGATCTCCATACTATTTCTCACCTGAGTAAATGACGGCAAGAGCGGGTAGTTGAGACCTCCTTTCATTCATTAAGTAAGGGATGGAGGGTCTGGAAAGCCACCTGCTCGCGAAGGTCCCGTGTATCGATTTCCTCAAAGAAGCCATGCCGAAGTCCTCAACTTGACAGAGAAGTCTGCGCACGCTAGTCGAGCACTTAATGGTTCAGCTACCCCCCCTTTCAGAAGCCATGCGTAGTTAAGGTGGCATTTAAAGAAAGATATATGTACGAGTTTGACTGAAGGGATACCAAGCCTTGGGTGACTGGGCACACCTCTGTGAGGTGAATTTTCCTGAGTATATAGACTCAGTCTTTGGATTTTGTAAACATCGATGGTTGAGCAAGACTCCCAGTTGTAAAAACTTTAATGAAGAATTGTGTTCTGGTTATTTCTGGACTCTTGAGACTTCTTGCCTGATGAATGTCAGTTTCTTTAATATCTTTGTGTATGTTGTATTAGATCAGCTCGGAATTGGAGGATCCAGTCGATTTGTGACTGTTATAGGATGATGTATGTTGGATCACTGTAACAATTTTGTTGTTCTAAACAATCCCTGTGAACTTCTCAGCACTGAACGACTTGGAATTGGAGGATCCAGTCAAGTCTTCCTTTCAGTTTCTTGAAGCCCTGAACCAAGTGGATCGTGTATTCAGAGTTTTCCCTCTATGAGCTACCGAAAGGCCTGTTGCTTGAGATAGTTCGTTCATCCTTCTCCCAAGTCTTCCACCTACCCATCTTTAAATCGACTCCCTAACTGAAGTTGGGTCAAGACCTCCTTTGTTCCTTGTTATCAAATATAGTTCCTATTTTAAAGCGACACCTGTTCGAGTCTCTACCCATTTGATCACCCATTTATCAAACTGTGACATAAAAATTGATGGGCGTTGGGCTCTTCTTTTGCAAGCAATCCAAGAGCGACTTCCAGCACTAACATTTATGGCGCCGTTGCCGGGGACGAAATTGAAAATTTTCCCTGGGTAGAACGACATTAAGCCTTTGAATCTGAAGGTGCATCGGATTATCAGAGCCTTTCAAGATTGCTAATATGCACCTAGCGACTCCATTGTGACGACCCCATTGGGGTGAACCTGCCATATTAATTGTGGCTTTCAGAGGCAAGCACACGCAGTCTCATCCACAGCTGCCTCTAGCTACGCCTGAAACAGATCCAAAGGCGGTACTAAAAAAGGTAAAGGCCTCTTAAGAAGAAGCGTCCCAGGATCGCAGAGGATTTCCCTACGCCTAGTTCAACCACTCCTGTGGAAAGAGGAGCACCCACTAACTTGAGCTCGCTAGCCTTCTCCTTAAATCCCCTCTTGTTTCCCACTCCACTTCGAGATTCATTCTCAGTAACCCCTTTGCGAACTCCTTCCCCTCCACCTAATATTCCTATGGTTGGTGCTAATCCCCCTCTGAATAGAATGGATGCCATAGTTGCTGCTAGGTATGCTCCCTTGATCTTACCTCATCCCACGAATCCTTTCCCTGCTAGAGATTACTTGAAATATATGCCCAAGTTCACCGAGGAAGGGGACATAACTGAGGAGGAACACCTGGCTGCTTTCTACAGTTATGCAGACAACCTGAACATTGGAGATGAAGATGTCTGGATGAGGGTTTTTTTCCAGAGCCTGGATGGTGAGGTAAGGAAGTGGTTTAGAGGATTATCTCCCGGATCTATTGCTAGAATTGAAGCCCTGAATAATGCTTTCCTGAGGCAGTGGGGAGATAAGAAGGATTTCATGTATTATATGACTGAGTTCGGGTCTTTGAAGAAGATGGAAGGAGAGTCTGTCTCTGACTTCTCCAAAAGATTCAATAAGATGTACAATAAGATTCCTGATGAGATAAACCCATCAGAAGCCTCGGCCAAGATGTCCTATGCTAGTGCATTTGGCCCTGATTTCTGTCTTTTATTGAGAGAAAGAAGAGCCACCTCCTTAGCTCAAATGCAAGATGCAGCCATAGAAGTAGAATCCAATGTATTAGCAGCCGATAGATTGAGGAACGAGGCTGACGCGGGCAGGAGAAAGGGAAAATCCGAAGCCTCAACTTCTGGCCCATCGGTGCCCCACCTTCAAGTAGATGAACTGACCAAGATGGTGAAGTATTTGTCTGCAGAAATGGAAAGCATGAAGGTAGAGAGAAGGCAAGCATACAAGGGCCCTCAGAGCATCGAAAACAAAGGAGGTTTTCGAAGGCCAAACAATATTTCTCCCCCGATGATGCAAAGAGACAGAGATGACCAGAAAATTCAGGCCCCTTTTCAAAACAATTTTGTGGTTGAGGAAGAAGAAGGGGAAACAGATGAGTTGGATCCTGAAATCCATTGCTTTAGAGACACTCCTCCTTTTCCTCATCTCACCAAATTAGCATATGAGGAGTCCCTCATGGACAGTCAGCTAAATGGACTGAGCAAAGGTGTCAAGGCTAGTGGCAACCAAGGCAGATATGATCTGAGGTCTAACAAGAGGACAGTAGCGTCTGATATTCCTGAGCGGGGAGCAGAGAAGCCTGCTAATGAAATGGCGGGCAGTCAAAGAGGTAAGAAACACCAACCCCTCTCTCACATAGTCTAGAGTCATGCTCCCGAAATAAGAGAAATCCCGAAGCTTGCATCCTCCTTTAATTTCGAGCATGAGATTCAAAAGATCAGGATCTCGGTGCCTCTAACTGAATTAATTAAACACGAAGGGTTCAAGAAATGCTTCTCTGAACTTCTGCAGCCCGAGACCCCATGCCTTCCCACAGACTCCATCAATTTACAATATGAAAAGCCTGCAGTTATCTTAGGTCCAATGGTAGAAGACAGGAATGACTCATCCCCTCCCTTCTACACTTCCTTGAACATACATGATAAGGTACTGCACAATTGCTTGATGGATTCGGGGGCTTCTCACAACCTCATGCCCAAAACTCTTATGGAGGAATTAGGGTTAGAAGTCACCCGAGCCTACCATGACCTCTATTCCTTTGACTCCAGGAAATTTCAGTGTCTAGGAGTTATCAAAGACCTGGTCGTGACCTTGTTTCAGTTGCCCATGAAAAGTGTGGTCATGGATATTGTAGTGGCCGATGTCCCCCCAAAGTTCGGTATGTTGTTATCAAGATCTTGGATAAAAATACTAGGGGGAACCTTGCAGATGGACCTCACATATGCTATTATCCCAGTGTTTGGAGGAGAGTATAGAAGACTATACAGGGAATCCCAACTGGCCTATATAATCAACGATGAGGCCAACCCTACCAACCATCCCATTTTTGCCTTAGACACTGATTTAGGATCCAGTGTGCTACAACTCACCAATGCTCCCGAACCTCCTCTTAAACTCAGAAAGCAACCCACCATTTCCCCTGAATTTCCTCCCCCTATCACCCCCATCTGGAAAATTTTCTTTGATGGAGCCTCTTCCAAGGAAGGCGCTGGAGCTGGGGTGGTTTTCATGTCACCTGCTCAGGAAACCATAGCTCTGTCATACAAATTAGAATTTGAAGCTACCAACAATGTGGCAAAGTATGAAGCGCTCGTCCTGGGATTAAGAGCCGCAAAGGAAATGGGAATTCAGGAAGTAGCAGTTTTTGGAGATGTAGAGTTGGTGGTTCAGTAGATCAGGAACGCTTATCAGGCTAAGCATCCTCGACTCAGGAGTTACAGGAATGAGGTTTGGGACCTTACTGACAATTTCTTCTCAGCATTTAATATTTCTTTCATCCCAAGAGAGGAGAACACCTTGGCAGATTCCT
The DNA here is from genome assembly GCA_009831015.1 of Picea engelmannii. NCBI lineage: Eukaryota > Viridiplantae > Streptophyta > Pinopsida > Pinales > Pinaceae > Picea > Picea engelmannii. Next base: position 50,465 of record ML828381.1, read on the forward strand.
TGGCTACATCGGCTAGCAATTTCAAAGTACCCTTGCCGCCCAAATTTAGATATGATGTAGAGGTAAAATACAGGCCCTCCATACCTGACAACGTCAAACATTGGAAGGTATTCGAGGATGATCTCGAGGTCAAGAGGTTCTTGGAGACTGTCGAGGAATTTTTAGAAATGCACATCGACCAAGACGCCGCCTCAGAGGAAGAGATCGATAGGGGTAATTTTCTGAATAAGATTGCAGAGCGTGACATTGTACAGCTGCCCAGCAACCATATTCCCAGAGGATTGGTTCCTTTGGAAAGGCTTTTTGATAGAAATGATGTGTCATTAAAAGGAGAAATCTCGGAGGAGGACGCTGGTACTATTCAGTACAACATTGGGACCGAGAGTGAGCCCAAGTATGTCAAATTGTCAAGAAGTCTGAAAAAGGAGAAGAGGTCTAAATACATTGGACTTTTGAGGGAATTTGCGGATGTTTTCGCCTGGACATACGAAGACCTCAAAACATATGACATTTCTGTCATCGAGCATAAAATCCCATTAAAAGAAGATGCAAAGCTATTTAGGCAGAAGCTGAGACAGATCAATGCTATGTTGTTGCCTATCATGGAGAGGGAAGTGAAGAAGCTGCTTCAAGCTTAGATCATTGTACCGCTAAGATATTCAGAATGGGTGGCCAACTTGGTGCCAGTAAGGAAAAAGAATGGAGAGATCTGACTCTGTGTAGACTTCAGGAACCTGAACAGGAGCTCACGAAAGGATAACTACCCCTTGTCGAAGATGGAACATATACTGCAGAGGGTGATAGCAGCTTCCAGGATGTCCATGATTGATGGTTTCTCTGGCTACAATCAGGTCTCTGTTCTGCCTGAAGACAGGGAAAAGACAACATTCACCACTCCATGGGGCACATTCATGTATGCTAAGATGTCGTTTGGATTAATGAATGTAGGGGCAACGTTCCAGCGTGCCATGGACATAGCTTTCATCGGGGAAAAGGATAAATTCGTGGTCATTTATCTGGACGACATCACAGTGTTTTCAAAATCTGATAAGGAACACCGCTGCCATCTCAGGAAGGTTTTCTTGAAATGTAGAAAGTTTGGCATTTCATTAAACCCCAAGAAATCCCTATTCTCCATACAGGAGGGAAAGTTACTAGGTCACCTAGTATCAGCGGAAGGAGTCAGAATAGACCCCAGCCGAGTTGAGGCGATACAAGCCTTATCGATCCCCCAAGGTCCAAGAAGGAGATCCAATCTTTCCTTGGTAAAATTAATTTTCTGAGGAGGTTTGTGCCTAACTTTGTTGAGGAGGTAAAGCTCATAACAGCCATGTTGAAGAAAGGAAATGAAGTAAGATGGACCCCTCAATCGCGACATTCCTTTGAGCAAATCAAAAGGGCCCTGACTGAAGCTCCTGTGCTTATCAGTCCCGACTACTCAAAGGATTTCCTTATTTTCTCCTTTGCCTCACCTGACACGGTGGCTACTATTCTATTACAGACAAACGACATTGGGCTAGAGCATCCTATTGCTTATTTCAGTCGAGCATTGAGGGATGCTGAAGTCAGGTATGACACTATGGAGAAGAAGGCCTATGCTCTAGTGAAAGCTCTCAAATATTTTAGAACCTACGTCCTGAAGTAAAAAATCATTGCCTATGTCCCCTCGGATGTCGTTAAAGACATTCTTATTCAGCCTGACATAGACGGAAGAAGGAGTAAATGGATAGCCAAAATCCTGGAATTCGACCTGGAAATAAGGCCCACCAAATTGATCAAAGGTCAAGGTTTAGCCAAGCTGTTGGCTGAAGCAAACTGCCAAGCTCTGGGGATAAGTTTCATAAACGAATGCTTGGGAATTCCGCAAAGTCGGTTGTCTAAAATGGACCCTCTAAGAGAGCCCTCATTAGCTCGATGTCCTTGGTATAAGGATGTCATATACTTTCTACAGGAGTTGCGGCCCCCAGACGGCCTGCAAAGGAAAAGAGCAACAGCTATGAAGCTTAAGGCAGTCATATACTGCTTGATCGATCAAGTGTTTTACTGGAAAGACCCCCTGGGGGTGCTTTTAAAATGCATGAGTCCACAAGAGGCCGAAATGATCGTGGTCGAATTTCATAGCGGCCTGTGTGGAGGGCACCATTTCTGGAAAGCCACAGCCCGCAAAATCCTCAGGGCTGGATACTACTGGCCTACCATGTTCACTGACGTCTGCAAAAGGGTCAGAGCCTGCTTCAAATGTCAAAAATTTGCAGGAAAGCAGCAGCTCAAATCTCTGTCGTTAAACCCGGTGGTGGTTTTAGGACCTTTCCAGCAGTGGGGCCTATATTTCATTGGAGAAATTCACCCTGCTTCTAGTGGGAAACACAGGTGGATCCTGACTGCTATAGATTTCTTTACCAAGTGGATTGAAGCTATCCCCACCAGGAGTTCTTCCCACAAGGTAATCATTGGATTCTTGGAGGACCTCATCACGAGTTCGGCTGCCCGAGTAAAATTGTCACTGATAATGCAGTCGTTTTCGGGTCTGAGCCATTAGCTAAGTTCTGTGAATAGTTCAGGATCAAACTGATTCACTCCACCCCATATTATCCACAGGGAAACGGTTTAGTAGAATCCTCCAACAAAAGCCTGATAAGGATCATCAAAAGGTTGTTGGAAGAAAACAAGAAGGCTTGGCATTCCAAATTAAAATTTTCTCTATGGGTCGACCGAGTGACCACAAAGAGATCTATCGGCATCTCTCCTTTCCAATTAGTTTATGGGGCAGAGGCTGTTTTCCCTTCTCAATTAGCCATTCCTGTAGTAAAATTCCTCCAGGGCCATCAAGAGGAGCCTGATGACATGATCAGAAGGATTCATCAGCTAGTGGAAGTCCAGCAAGCTAGGGAACAGACAGTGGACATAATTCAGGAACATTAGCAAAATATCAAGCAGGTTTTCGATAAAAAGGCCAAGAAGGAGCGGTTCCAGATAGGAGACTTGGTGTTGAAATGGGATGCTCCTAAGCAAGATAAGGGCAAACACAGCAAATTTGAAACCCTGTGGATCGGCCCCTTCAAAATCTCTGAGACTTTCTCAAATAACACGTACAGGTTGCGAGGTTTAGAAGGTGAAGAAGTTTTCAGTAGCCCAGTGAATGGGCATTTTCTAAAGAAATGTTTTGTTTGAGTCTCAGATGGCTCCTTTGTTTGTAAATATTGGCCTTTTCGTTTCTTTGTTCGTTTTCATTTTTTATTTTTGGATTAATAATCACTCCATAGCCCAACAGCAAGGCACTGGAACTGAAAATGAGTCCTTAAAGCATCACGGGGACGACTCTATCCCCCATGGAGCCTAATGTTAGCAACAATTTTGGTATCAGGGCACGAAGGTACACAGGTCTGCAGGACTGCCCGAGAAGCGCCCAAGCACAGCACAGAGGAGCCCCTTTTCAGTTACAATTCGGGCGAATGGGCAAAGTTTTGTTGACGGTCATCGAGATCCACCTATAAACTGATCAATGGTCATCGAGATTTAGTGGATGCCAAGTTTCCCCAGGGTTAATGTGAGAGACAACTCTATTGATTCAAGACAAATCTGGGTTGTCTGATCCAATTGGGACAGGTGGCTTCCATTCGGCGTATTGGGGATCGGAGTTTCGAGAATCAAAGAGCCTCCCATTTGTTCCAGTTGAAATCGTCGATCGACGAAATGCCAATAGCGCCTTCGGAGCTGAGCCCACGATCCTAGCACCAAGTCGCTGCAAGAGAGCCTGTAAACGAGGGCGGCTTCCTTTCAAATATCGAATGCCCCTCATCCATTCATCCTAAGGACGCATGGCGCAAGACCTAGCCGCATCGGTGTTTCGGCATTCGGGAGTTCGTATGGTGAAGGTTTTATGTCCTTGAACATCATGAAACCCTGAACCTCGACAGCGCCAAAAGCGTCGAAACTGGGGCCTGCAACGTCTCAAGCATTTTCAGCCGTCCATCTAAAGGGGACACCTGGCAGCGGATTGATCCATCTCGGTGTTTCTCCCCTCGCGACTCCAAAATGCAAAGAGTAGCTCCGCTATATTCCAATGCGCGAGGTGCCGGGAGAGTCCTGGACCCGGGCCCACGGTATCGTCAGGAGAGTTAAGAGCCATCAGATCTAGAGGGACACGTGGTGCCAGATCAATCCATCTCAGCATATCGTTCATCGCGATTTCGATCAGCAAGGATCAGACCCTTTGTAGTCACGAATGCCGAAAGTGCCTTGGGAATAGGCGCGAGGTCACAGTCTGTGGTCACTTGGGGGAAGAGCAGAGCTATGTAAAGAAGGCCAAGGCGCCGAGTTCAGTTACAAAGGGGATCGTCACGATCTCTAGGCACTATCGGATCCGATCTCCATATTGTTTCTTGGCTGAGTAAATGACGGCAAGAGCGGGTAGTTGAGACCTCCTTTCATTCATTAAGTAAGGGATGGAGGGTCTGGAAAGCCGCCTTCTCGCAGAGGTCCCGTGTATCGATTTCCTCAAAGAAGCCATGCTGAAGTCCTCAACTCGATAGAGAAGTCTGTGCATGCTAGCCGAGCACTTAATGCCTCAGCTACCCCCCCTTTCAGAATCCATGCGTAGTTAAGGTGGCATTTAAAGAAAGATATCTGTACGAGTTTGACTGAAGGGACACCAAGCCTTGGGTGACTGGGAACACCTCTGTGAGGTGAATTTTTCTGATTATATAGACTCAGTCTTTGGATTTTGTAAACATCGATGGTTGAGCAAGACTCCCAGTTGTAAAAACTTTAATGAAGAATTGTGTTCTGGTTATTTCTGGACTCTTGAGACTTCTTTCTTTCATATCTTTGTGTATGTTGTATTAGATCAGCTCGGAACTGGAGGATCCAGTCGAGTTGTGACTATTATAGGATGATGTATGTTGGATCACTGTAATAGTTGTGTTGTTCTAAACAACCCCTATGAACTTCTCAGCACTGAACGACTTGGAATTGGAGGATCCAGTCAAGTCTTCCTTTCAGTTTCTTGAAGCCCTAAACCAAGCGGATCTTGTATTCAGATTTTTTCCTCTACGAACTACCGAAAGGCCTGTTGCCTGAGATAGTTCGTTCATCCTTCTCCCAAGTCTTCCACCTACCCATCTTTAAATCGACTCCCTGACTGAAGTTGGGTCAAGACCTCCTTTGTTCCTTGTTATCAAATACAGTTCTTATTTTAAAGCGACACCTGTTCGAGTCTCTACCCATTCGATCACCCATTTATCAAACCATGACATAAAAACTGATGGGTGTTGGGATCTTCTTTTGCAAGAAATCCAAGAGCGACTTCCAGAGCTAACAGACACAGACCCCATTGCTATTATCACGACCGCAACAATTCAACCAGAAGAACCAATAGATCTTGAAGAGGGGGAGTGCCTTTTTCATTCACAGATGTGGATGAAGGGGAACCCGCTGCATTTTATTGTTGATAGTGGAAGCCAGAAGAACCTCATCTCAATAGAGGTCGATAAACATTTGGGATTGCTGATAACACCACACTCGCAGCCATACAACATCGGGTGGCTTCGCCAATGACAAGATATTCATGTCAACCAGCAATGTCGATTTTCATATGGCATCCATCCCTTCAAGGATGAGGTATTATGCAATGTTTATCCATTGGATGTCTGTGATGTTCTCTTGGGACAACCATATATGTGGAGACGCCATGTTGTTTATGAGTCTCGACCCTGTAGTATCATTGTTACTTTGGGGGGTCATCTCTACAGAATACTAGAGGTAGTTCCAACTATTGTCCCACCTAAACAGTGTCGCAAGGTAGTATCTCATACTACAAAATTCAATTTCTTCACAATCTGTTCAAAGGGAGAAAAGAAGGATACTGCAACTATTACAGCCTCGACCCAAGCACCTTCTATCCAACAGAAGCAAGTCGACAAGATTGCATCAAAGTGTAAATATTCCTTCTACACACAAGCATCTCATGTAGCCAGACTGGTTAAAAAGGTCCAACCCTTCCAGCCACATGTTCGTGAAAACCTTCAACAAGCTAAGCAATGCAACTTCTCCAACAAGGCAAGCAGCTCATTAAGATGCAGATTCAGCAAACGCTTTTCCCTCTCCCTCGGGAACTCAATGCAATGGAGACCATTTCTTCCTAAGGAGGGAGGATTGATCCAGGTGGATATCGGTGGCCACCCACCTTTTCCAGTTGGCTCAAAATAGATTTCTCGTAATTTTGGTAATTTACTATTTTTAGCAGTTTTTCGAGTCCTGAACTTCCGGAGTCGTTTTGAGGCCCTAAACAACATTTTTTTGGGTATCTTCCATTTGAAAATTTCCATTATCAAATTTTTGTCAATAATTGTAGTCCTCGAATAGATCTTTCCAACGGACTATCGTACGCTTAAAACGGATATCATATGCAAAAGTTACGACCCCGAGAAGTTGATGTACTAACTTACCCAAACGAGGCCCACATGACTTTTGGCACTTCATCTCCTAGGTTTAGATTTTTGGATGTCTAGGGTTTTTGACATTCTTGTTTATTGTAAAAATGCTTTAAGAGCCTCATTGTAACCATCTTCTTTTGAATGTGAGTAGCCATCACATCTCTTCTCAGAGGTAAGCTGCCACCATTCTAGCGAGTCTTTCACTTTGTATTTTTACAGTATCTGTACATTTCTTTCATTAATAGAAATCGTATATTACTATATCTCTATGTTTATGGTTGCATCTTTGATACATTTATATTATATTATTTGATATCTGCGATATCTCTGTGCATTTGTTTATTACATCTCCACTCTCATTTTATGTTGAAAATAATCTAGATCAAAATTATTTAATGACTAAATTAAATTTCACTTTACATATACTTATTGATTTGTGTATTAAATATTTAGGTTTTTGGAATGATTATTTCTTACAAGGAGTGATAATTTATAAGATATATTTTTCATTTAATTATTTTCTTTTCCTTATCACCCATCTCCCTAAAATTTTATAATCATCAAGACTTAGCTCTTGTATTTTTCAATTAACTTATAATATAAGTGGTATGTGCTTAATGTGAATATTTTCAAAGTTAACCATCCAAATTTCCAACATAATAGTTCATTCTTAAATTTCTCATTTGTTTACAATATATCATTACAAAATTTGTGTGGTAAATTGTATCGAAAAGTGACATTCATTAATAATGAATATTATTGTGACTCTATAATGTGAGACATAATAATTCATTCTTAAATTTCTCATTTGTTTACAATATATCACAAATGGATTACAAAATTTGTGTGGTAACTTGTATCGAAAAGTGGCATTCATTAATAATGAATATTATTGTGACTCTATAATGTGAGACTATATAATCCTCACATTAGTGATGTTAGTATTGTCCACATCATCTCAATTACAACACTAGTAACATTCAAAAATACGACGAAATAAATTTCCACATTTATATTTGGTTGGTCTTGCAATCATATTTGCATCCTTACTAACATTCTTGTCAAAATCATTAGTAGTTTCCATGGAGGGTTGTAAGTGAATTCACATGAATGACCACAATTGCATTGTTAGTAACATTCTAAATGAAGTTCACAACTATTGTAATTTAATCCCTATTTTTTTTTAAAGAAATGTTTACTTTGTATTGATATAATTCAAAATAGGGTAGCTTTACTTGTGAGTAATATTATAAAATCAATATTACATAAGTATAAAAAATAGAAATTAAAGCATAAATCCAATCATTCAAATTTTTCTCATACTCCACTTACTTGCTTAAAGCATGCATGGATTCACGGGTAACATCGTGTGGTTTCGGCATGAACAGATTGCCTCCATGTTTATGGATAAATTCGTTAGTGCGGACACAGACCAATCTCCCTAGATCCACCTGGATCTAGAACAAAACAGGACAGAATATACCGCTTTCCCTAGATCTAACTATTGAATTAAATTGGAAGTGAGAATAAGAGACATACCTCGTAATCGCTTCCTTAATCTTTGTTGCTCTTGCTTCGCTCCAGCGCTCTCGTGCAGTCAAAATCAAAACAGCACAAACCAACCAAAGTGAAAGCATATAATATATTCAATAGCTAATCTATACATATGATCAAGGAGTTATGTAATAAAGTAAATCTAACTTTATGGGAAAGA